>VYZW01005888.1:2348-44769 GCA_013401315.1 Balaeniceps rex | reverse complement strand
TACAAATATTTATACATGTTCAATGTTTAACTGGTATTAAACTAATTTGAGATGACAGACCATTTCCATGCTCTTTCAGAACACACCATGTTATCATCAATGTATTTAGGAAATTAATAAATATTACTTGTATATAATTTGCTTATAAATGATAAGCAAGGTTGTTTGTAATGCTTTTGCTAATGTATGGTAAGTGGAGACGTGTGTCTGTCCCTCTAATATTGGATGAGAAATAAAGCTATGGAAGATGGTCATTACATCTCAGCTATGAAAGTGTTCCTCGTGTTTTCATGTGTACACGTGTTCAAGAAGGACCCAGCAGGGTTTCTTTAATTGTCCTTTCTTTTCTTGTAAAAGCCTGATAACTAAATTATTGCAGTTTGTATCTTCATGCTTATTCTGCTTGGGTATATTACCTAGCAGATCTTTAGAGCAGTGAGTCTTGGATTGAAATTAACTCGAAAATAGCCTTCAGCATGATAAATATTTGTATTTGGACAGAAGCTGGGGCAATCCTTCTAGCCTCTGACAGAGCCCCTAAGGGGAGCTGGCAACTGTATAGCAAATTGAAGTGTGCAAATCTTCAGCCTCGCAGCAGATTCAGTAAATATGTGCAGTGTAACACAGCAAATATGTGAAGGCTTTTAGTTCCGGAGGTGTGTAAATGTTTATAAATATGATTAACTGCAGAGCACAAAATCCATTCACAGCATCAAAGGCAAAACTAAAATTACTTTTTCCCACCCCCCTCCAGGATTATGCTGAAAAGAAAAACACGATAGCAAAAGCTCTGGAAGATCTTAAAGCCAACTTCTACTGTGAACTCTGTGACAAGCAGTACTATAAACACCAGGAGTTTGACAATCACATTAACTCTTATGATCATGCTCACAAACAGGTAAGAGGAATCTGCTCACTACTTCAACTTAGTTTCAGGTAGAATAATGAAATAAGATGTCCTTCAGGCGGGCTTGGAAATCACAGTTGAGTTGTGCCCAAATTTCAGGTTTTGGGAAGCAAAATACACTGTTTTCTTAGAAACAAATCTTAACATGAAGATTTTACAGTCAAAAATTTTGAGATGGAAAGAAAGGGAAATGTGAATAGTTAAGTTGTAAAGAGGAACAGGGAATGATGAAAAATATGATTAAAAGTGTAAATATACAATTTCCTTGTTATCAGTTTAATTTTGCACATAAATAAATACTGTGGTATACAGAGATGACTTACTGGGAGGCATTTGTTGCAACAAATGTGGATAGGAAACATGACATACTCTTTGGTACACTTTCTTTTGGTGCAGATACAGTTCCAAAATGGGCTATGATTTTACTTAAATGCATTGAATATAAAAAAAACTGTGGTAATGAAAAGTTTCTGACTCGGCTCACAATAAGATATGTGTCAGCTTTAAAAACATTGGTATTTACATTTTTCCCACCACATTTTATCACTGCACCTCCAAGTTGTGTGTCCGACTTTGGTAACATAAAAGCAGTGCTTCCACATCACAAGAGAGGCAATGAATCCCAGTGCAACGTCCTGGTCTCCAGAGGGGTCAGGACTATGTAATTCAGAGGAAAATACTATGCTTCTTGACTGCACCAAAGAGAGATACATAATGATAATGTAAAGATATGTAATAACTGTACAGGAAATTTCTACTTAGTCCACTTAGCTGGTAATTCTTCTGTATCTTTTTTTTTTTAATCTGGTGAAATCATATGGTTGTGGATCTGGATTGATTGCTTTTCATTCTGATTGAATCTCCCATTGTCCTGTAATTCTGCTCAGGGTGAACATGGATGAGTTGCTACACGTGTTTTATATCCGTATTATGTAAGCCAATGATTTGCTTTTCTTTCCTTCAGCACTTCTCCCTGAAACACTTCCCTTCCTCTCTCACTGGTATTTTTATTTAGCCCATAATTTACACTGTCAGTGTGAGTGTTAGATTTAGTTTTGAGAACTACAGAGATGTGGACCTCAGGAGCAACAGCAATCTATGAGAAGCTGGAGGGAAAGTTATATTAGATAAGAAACTAGCAGGTAGCTTCATTGCGTCCTGTAGATATTTAATATGAGTTGCAAATGTTTTTAGTTAAAACACAGCTGGAACTGATTCTTCAGGTGTTATGTTCACACAGCAGCACCTCATTGATGGAAGGCAGGAAAAAAGAAGTGATGGGCAGAGTCTTCCCCACTTGAACTCTCTTAGGATTTTTATTTATTAATTTTTAAGTGCTTGAAGCACTTTTAAATAATGAGAACCTGAAAGCTGCAGTGTTCATTCCTTTATTCAGTATTGATGAAAAATTGATTTTGAAACCGAGGTCAGGTGTGAGACTGAACAGGGACTTGTTTCCAGTTGTTCACGTAGCTATTCTTGTTTTCTGATGGCTTTAGACAGGAGATGGTGGGCATTGCACCAGCATCTGACAGAGCACAGAAGATCCTACCTCTCCATCTTTTCTGTAGGGGGCCTGTGTGTCTGTGTTTGCATGTGGCTTTGTGGATGTGTTTGGTGAAACACAGGAAGCCATCCTCTTCCTCTGGAAGACCTCCACAAGTCTAATCTCCCTGGTAGGAAATCAGACAAAAGTGTCTAGTTTTCCAGTAGAAAAAATTGTATGGATGCTTGTTTGGGCAAAGTCATAATTTTCTGTAATATTACTGGTAAATAAGACTTGATTTCTGAGATTAAAACATTAAGTCAAGTTTAACTTTTCTGGAGTGTTTTTTGTGGTGGTTTCTACTGGTGTTATAAAGAAAAAACATTCCTCTTCCCATATTTCAGGTGAAAAAGGAGGCAGGCACATATGCTGCAGTGCAAGCTCACTCAGATTTGCTGAATTTTCAAGGAACTTCATACCACATGCTTTTTTTGAGTAACCTAATTTTACTAAGTGTGCTAGAGCCATTTGCATGTGCTACTGTTGAATGCTCTGATTTTCTCTTGAAACTTCCTACCTCAGTGGCAGAAGTTTTCCATCAGTTCAGTAGGGGTGAGAGGAACAGATAATCTGTCTTTGGATTTTGCTTCATGTTTTTCTCTAACTTTCTCCCTTTGATCACACCTTTCTACTAATAATGGACAGGTCAGGGGAAGCACTTACTAGAAAAAGTTTCCCATGATCCAAGAACAGTTGTAAGCATATGCAGACAGTTCAGTTTCAGTGATCCCAGCACGTGACAGTGGTTTCTGTATGATCAAATGGATGACAGCTCTGCCTAAACCCGAGTTCATCTCAGCCATTCTGAAAAGCCATATTTAATCCTAATTGAGCACTCTGTTATCACACTATCTAAACCATGGGATGGTTTATCAGAGAAAATGTTCATAACAGCTCATGTACCTTAATCTTATTGTAGATTTTCTTTCAATTGAATCAAAGGTTGCTAGCACAGAAAATTTACAGGATTTAAAATAGAAGATTTTATAATTACGTGGTTTTCCTCCATCAGATGGGGGGCCCTGTACTGTCAGGGGTTGATTGTGTTTTGATTTATTGTGTCTTATAGCTTCTGAACATCCGCTTTGAGATAGTATGAGGTCCTTCTGACCGGTCCAGAAAGAAATGATAGGAATAGGGCAAAACTAATTTTATTTCCTAGGACCTGAAGGAGTTCAGACCAGTGTCTCAAGATCTCCACTGCTTCTGTTAGTGTTTTCTTGTTCTTAGCTTTGACAGTATGGTTTGGAAAGCAATATTTGTAGCCTTTGTGAAATACTCCTGGAAAAGCAACTTGCAAGCAGTCAGTGGTAATGGAGAAAAATGAACTCTCTTGGTTGCTTTGAAAGCCTAGACAAAAAAAAAAGAAAAAACCCTAAAATATAATGCAGGTGTCTTTAAAAACAAAAATGTTCTGGGCTCAATACGGAGAGAAATGTATCTAAGGCAGAACTGCTGTTATTTAATATAATAAAGAGAGAATTGCTATTTGATGATGATGGTCTAAAATCACGGAATGCAGCTTTTGAGACCCATGCCAGGTCTTTAAAAACATCTGTATGATTTTATGCAGCATTTCTTAAGTATGTGGAAGTGCATGAGGAGCTCTCTGAAGTGCTGTATTCATCCAGGGTGAAAAAAATCCTGCCTGTGTTCCTCGAAACGCTGTGGTTTTGATAAATGTGGCTGAGCATTAAGTCTAAGGCTCTGAATGACCTTCGTCTCGTAGCCGTTCAGAGACGGTGAGTTGTTTTGTCTTGTTGGTGAAGAAGGCTGGATCACACAGCTAGGGCCCCTACATCAGTCATTCCTCAAGAGACTTTTGTCGCTACAAGAATGAAGTGATTTTATTCCAGTATTTGAAAGTCCTCCTCTCCATCCCAGAACTTCTGATTAATCACCTAATATCACAGCAGCACACCCGAGCTTGGTGCTGTTTCCTCTCCCAGGAGGAGTGCTCTTCCAAATATCAAACAACAACAAAAAAAAAAGCTGTGATGAAAAAAAAAATTAATAACCCTAATGTATTTGCACCTAGATATGGAAATACAATCAATTAAGTAAATTATGAGTAGGAATTTTTCCCCACAGAATCAGAGGTCATTTCTCAAACTGTGTCTCTGGATGAAAATGATCTCCCTGCTCTAAAAATGTATTTTAAATTGTATGGAAGTACTAAAACACAAGTTATGCAGGAAGACTAAATTAGTAGGTGTCTTCTTTCCCTATTACAGACACAGATTTCTCCTGTCTACGTTTTTCTCCTTTCTATATGTTGTTGTTCTTTGCAGTTTTGTTAGGAGATAAATGCCAAATAGGTTAGAGAATATCAATCTGTAGCCAATCAGATGTCCAAACTTTGAAAATCTTTATGTGTTTAAATAAATATTTCACGGACTATGGGTGAAGAAAAAGAAATTCAGAAGTGGAAGGGTATGGTTAGGCATAACAATAATAATAAAACCATAATTTTACTAAAGGTATACCTCCTATGAGGTATGAAGCATATAAGGTATAAAATAAGAGCAGTATAGCACATTTGGGGATACCAGTATTCTCAGCAAAGAATTGTTTGACTCTGCAATTTAAAAACAAAGCAGCAAATCCTTGTAGTCATCATTACAGCTTTTTTTTAAAAAAAAAACCACAAAACCTCATTGTAGAGTTATTCCCTCTTAAAAAAGAAAAGATCCCATCTCTTCTACTTGGTTGGCACCTGCAGAGGGTGCACTGCAGTGCATCTGGTGGTCACGAGTAGGTCAGCTCAGGGCACTGCGGTGGATCTGCTCACAGGCCATCTGCGGCTTCTGGCATAGCCAAAGAGTTCATATCTGTTTGAAGAGAAACACGACACATACTCGGAGAATTGCAAAGTGAAAGAAATTAACTATTTACCGGGAGCAAACAGTATTTTATCTTGGTTTTTTCAGACCTGATTTTTGCAGGTTGGGTCCCACTGGAGCTATTTGAATCGGACTAAGACAGAGACAACATGTTGTATACCATCTTGGAAATACAGAAATAATGATTCTCAAAAAAAGTGTCATCTTCTAGAGCAGTATGTCAATAAAGAGCTTTACTGTAGTACAGAATAAAACCTTAGGAGCTTCCAAAATGTTCTGAAGATTTGGTTCGTAAGCAAAACAAACATGATATATAGTGGGTCAGAGTTTTGGGGTTGTTAACCAATAAGGGATTTCATAAAATAAGAATATTAAAACTTCTGTTTCTGAAGTTTTAAGTGTAGCCCTTCCTGTGGACAAGCTGGAGTTGGCTACCTGATAGAGTAAGGATGAAGGGGATCACAAGCAGCAATGCAGAGCAAGACAGCGCTCGTTTCGTGACGTGTGTCTGGCTTTGCCAGGCTCTGCTTGATGAGATGTGCCTGAGAGGGGAGGCTGGAGGCAGAGCCCAAGGCCAGCTGCTCTCAGCTGTGTCCCGTCCTCTTCCACCGGTCAGCAGCCCTGCTATAGCTCCATGCTGCCTGACATCACATTGCATTTTGCTGATCCTTGCTGTGCACTGAGCCCAGCCAGGAGGGACATTTAAGATGACAAAATAGACAAGGCGGCCACGGTGAGAATTTATGGCTGTGAAAATCCCCGAGAGTGAGAAAATAAATCACTTCTTCAAGCACCACCTAGACTGGTCTTGGATCAGAAAGATGCCCGTATGGATGTCTCGGTGCCAAGCCCACGGTGTCTTGTGCGACTGAGAGGGCGGGTGTCTTTCTGCAGGGAGAGTGGGGACAAGCAGCAGGAAGGCAGTTGCAGTCCCAGCTGCTTCATGCCCTGCTGGGGAAAGCGTGACCCCGGTGCGTGCCGTTGGATGGAGCTTGTGGGAAGCTGGGCTGGGAAGCACTTGCAGCGTCATTTTTTCCATTCCTTGCAAGTGAAAATAATTCTTTGCAATGCATTTCAGTACACTTTCTCTTCTTTGTAGCTGACTGACTTATCACTTTTAATATCAGATAGGATTCTTGCAGCTGAATTTTCTGGAATGGAGAAATTTTATATTCCTTCCCTAACTTCACATTAGAAGAGAGCAACATCTCAGTGTGTCCTTATGGGCAGGCAGTCTTAACTTTTCGAATGTTAAGCAAGCATAGATGAGGATTTAAACATTTTTGTTTTAATCAATCTTGTGTAGCTCTTTCTTACTGTTATTATTGCTTTCCCAGAATGTAACTTGGTATGTCCTCCTATATTTCTTTTTTTTCCTCAGGAAAGAGAGAATCATCTTTGTAGCCTTTTTAAATATTAAGGGAATACGAACAAGTGTTCAGCTGTGTGTTCATCTACATATGTATATTTGTAATGCACATACAACCACAAAATGACCCCCTCTTCTTCCAAACACATGCTGCTCTATCACTGTATTTCAATTTTTTCCCATGAATAGTGCATTATTTAATGGTCTTTTGTGGTTGGATTGGGGTTTGTTTGTTTGTATTTTAGTAAAAAGCTTCCTTTTAAGTTTTAAGCATTTATACTGACAGTAATACTAATAAGGGTCATCACCAGACCTATTAATTACAGCTCAGCACTGCTTGGTAGCATTGGAACAGAGTATTGCAAGAGACACTGTGCTTCCTTTCTCAACTCCTTTAAAAAAAAAACCCAACAAACCTGCTGCTGTTACTCTGAAGAGAAAGGCAAAACTGCCAACATAACAGGACCACACCGGGCCGTGAAGGAGGGGGGAAACAGAAATGAGGGTCTCTGCTCCTTTGCGATGTAAGGATGTGCCCAGAGCAAATGCTGGAGAGGGATTTCCAAGGGGGAGCCTGTTTCTGGATGATAGGCTGCCAAGAGTGCTGCTGCTGGGGTCACCCCTGGGCGGGTGGTTTTGAGCAGGTTTTGGTGTAGACAGAGTGAAGTGCAGGGAATTAATTAGCAGGAACTGGAAGGCTTCAGGAAAAGGGGAAATACAGTCCCATTGCATTAGGTCACAAAGCCACTTGGAAAGCATTTTGCTGGTCTGTTAGTGATGTGCCTGCATTGGAAGGCTGCAAATGATAGTCTGTATTCTGCTTTACAGAATGTATTTTAAAATTAAGTAGCTAAGTTCTGTTATTTATGACTATTTCAGTATATTTAGGGAGAAACTTCACGCACTGCTTCCTGAATGGAAGAAAAAAATTATGTACTTTCCTTCCAGTTTTTATTTTACCTGTAAAATTTAATCCCAGAAATTGGCTTCTTGATTGGTATCAGCGTAACAGAGTATTTGGGCCCTCTTTAGCTCAGAACTTGCACTGATGGGTTAGATGAGGATATTCTTGAGTAAAATATTAATACTGCAAAATCCAATTTTGTTGCCAACTGACATTCTGTTTCCTCATTACCAAAAAAGACATATCATTACATTCCTGCCTTAGTAATTATAAGAGAAAAGATACTGCATAACGTTTTCTGTTTTTCATGTTGGGGAAATTCTGTTCTGTAATAATGTTTGATTAACTAATTGACTTATTTTTTCTGAAGAGGTGTTTTTAGAACAAACATAATTACAGTAGAGAAGTATATACCCTGTCTGTCCCACTAATAGCCTGCAAACAGAATATTAACCCCATGAACTGACACTTCTGATTCCACGAGGAGCCTGTTCTTTAACACAGGAGCAGCCTTACCCAGCTGCAACCCTTCCTGAGTTTAGAAACTTGGCCTTTATCCTCAGTTCTTTAATTTTTTTCTGTTTTGAATTATTGCAGCCTTCTCCTTTCTGTCCTTTTCAATATCCAGATCAGTCTGACAACCTGATAAATCAGTAATGTTATATTCCATGCAAAAAAATTTACAAAATTAATTCAACCACCCATTGCTCATTTATTATTATCTTCCAAATCTAGATTCAGCAAGTTACTCGGNGGGGGGGGAGGGGCAGGATACAGCCCCAACGCAAAGAGGGAGGGAGGAATAAGGGACAAGAAGAAACATGGTTTACTCCATACATCTCCCTGGCATGCATTTCTACCTGTTGTGTGGTTCACTGTCTTATTCAAAACCGTACTCGTAAGTTTCAGTTCAGCTTTGTCTTTTTAAATCAATTCGTGAAACTTTCTACACGTAACTTAGCTGAACTTGAGGCTAACTTTAAACTTTGCTTTACTGTATCAGCATTTATCAGATTTCTGCTGTTTGGCCAACACTGTTGCAAAAGAAAATACTTTTTTCCATTCAGCACTAAGATAAGAATGGATATAATAATAGGAAATAATGTAGTGTTCCAGTACATGATTCCTGAGGCATCATGCATATTGTAATGCATCTTTTGGCATACAGTGTTTTGATGGGGAGAAATGAGTAAAAACTTGTGTTATACAAACTTGGAGATCAGATGATAGTTTACCTATCACTTGCTTTCTTGTGTTAGGCTATAGACCAGCTAAGCAGTTATCTGGAAGAAAAATACTCTTTTATTTTCATTCATTCCTTAACAGAATCAATCTCCCAAAGTTAATTTAAGCATTATTATGGCTGCAAAGTTCAAACCAATCAACAGAATACCTTTTCTGTAATTTTCAGAAATTCCAAATGCAGTTCCATTGCTGTCCTGAAAGTAATCAAGTAGAATATAGATTAAGTGTAAGTAATGAATAATACGAAAAGCATTTTGTTACTCCATGGTTCTGAGCTGTCAGTGATCATAGAGAAAAACAGTATTTACAATGAAGTTTTAAATTTTCTTAAATGAAGGAGAAACTAATATGTTGCTAGTAATATATTAAATTTGGAGCTCTCAAGGTGAGTAATTTTTTGGTGACATTAACATGATTTAATTTGTTAAAACAATGAAGTGGTGCATGTGAATGGTTAGTACTCCATGTCTGATGCTGCAAAAGCCACCTTACAGTTTCCTATTTGCTACCAAAATAAAGTTTTGGGATATCTTTTCTTTTTTTCCTTAGGAGCCCTGCTAGAATTATATTTTACACCCTACAGCTTGTGCATGCTGGTTTACATGTGAGAGTTCATTCTTCATTGGGAAGAACTGTGCAACCTTTTCAGTACAAGCCACAGTAAATCTTAGGGTAATTATTGCAGTCTTTGCTGATCCATGCAAAATCAATCCTTCATTCATTTCAGAAAGAGCTTGTTCTTTTTTCAGTGGTGGTTCTGACCTGTTGACAAAACATAGCGTTGCAATCAGTGATGCCTTTTGTGAAGAGATGTGATGAGGCAAACAAACTACATGGAAGTGATAGCTGGTTTCCCTCAAGTGATGATTCCTGCTCAGTCTGCATGCTGCGTGCAGTTAGGACATCGGGACCTCTACAGATCCAGGGTTAACTTACGGTACATCTAAGGAAAAGTTGTATGTCTTGAGAAGACGACTAGCATTGTAGTTTCTTTAAGCAGACTAGTGCTACTCTAGAAATTATAATTACTGTTGTTCCGCATATTTTAATTGCAGTTCAGTAGCAGCTTATACAGAAATGCCTTCGAATTCCTAAACCACTCTAGGAGCGTTCAGCAGTCTAAAATATGAACTTGGGTGTTTTTGTTCTTTTTTCCACGTGCAGTCAATGCAGTTTTGGAACAATTTAGCTGCAGAGCCTTTTCTATATTTGTGGTTGGCTTTTTGGGTTTGAGCTGCAGTGGTTAGCTGGTTGGCTTTTGATTTGGTTTGTTTTTTAATTAGTGCTACAACTACAGCTGCCCAGTAAAGGTCTGAGTGACTCCCTAATTTAAACTTTCCCCACCCTGACACTGCAAATGAATGAAATAAGAAAGACTTAAATAAGGGCCCTGTGAGCATTTGTAGGGACAGATTAAGTGAGCAGGAATGCAGTCTGTTTTGACCTCTGTTGGCCAACAGGCAGTAGCCCTCATTTAAGAAGATTTCAAGAGTCAGTGGAAAGGAAAGCTAGAAGTGTGCCCCTGCCTTCAGTCCTGTTTGTATTTTGGATGCAGCTGAGCCTTTTCCTTCATCTCAAGGCTACCATACACTGTTATTCCAGGAACACCTCCTAGTTTCTCACTGTGCTTTCACCTGTGCTTGTTCATGACAAACCTCCTTGTGACAAACCTGAATTATTCTGTGAAGGACCTTTCAGTTTCTTCTGAAGTCTCCATGTGTGGCAGAAGAGTAGTGGTTCAACATAAAATGATTGAAAGTGTTGATGTCTTTTGGTTGAATGATTTTTTTTTTTTTTAAGACATTCAAGCTGCAGAACACAATATAAATACAGTCTACGTGACTGTGCCTCCCTCTTGCAGGCATTCTTCTCTTTCCTTGAATTGTCTGTTCCAACAGCATGTTGCATATTTTCTTAAATTAGAACCGACAAGAGACGCATGGTATACTGTAATATAAATAATAAATAATAGTAATTCAAGTTCATTCATGATTAATCCTACTAGTTTTAAATGCCCAGCTTCTCTGATATGACTTATTACTGTTGTCTTGATGTGCAGTCTTGATATACCTAATGATACCAAGAGAGAACACAAAACGTTAGCTCTGCACCTGTAACCCACCTTCCATTTCTAGCACTGAAATTGAAAAAAATTAAAAAAAAACTATTAAATGAAAACCTCTGCCTTCTTTAATGCTGATTTTTATTTATTTATTTTTAACAAACTTTTTTGTATATTTTTGTATAGGTATTAAGTGCTTGCTTGCACTGGCATCTGTATGTTCACATCTGGTACAGGATCTCATTGTGTTGCATGATTTATAACTAGAAAGATATATGTGCTAGAAATTGCTTGTAATGAGAGCTAGAAACAAAGCAAAAGACTCACAGCGGTAGTGTGGAAGAGAAGGGTTACAACAGTACCAGAGGTTAGGGATCATTATTGCAGACTCCCTTAAGAATCAGGTCTTCTCCTCCTCACCTCTGTGCATCTTCCTCCCTGACTATTATTGTTGTCCCTCCCCTGGCTGCAAGAAAAGCAGCTGCACCCCTGGCCAAGGGGGCTTTCATGGAGGCATACTGGTTACAGTGAGCATTGCGAGAGCAGGGCACTTGTTTAAGGATACTTAAGGTTATCAGTAGTCTGTGTCTCATGGACAAAAGATGTGGTATGAGACATTGCTGTCACTAGGTATGATAAAAAATGGAAGGCTATATTGATTGATAATGAACTCACAAATGGGACAAATTAGAAAAAAGTATAAGTGAATGAAGCATAAAAATGATGTTTATCAAACTCAGCCTTAGTTGTTTTCACTGTCTTTTGCTAAGCAAGCATTAAGCTAACATGAATGGTTCTCTTTTTCTTCTCTTTTATGAGACAGAGGATGCTGCCACCTCTCTTTCTGTCTCATCTCTCTTTGCAATCCCACTTCTCTGCCCCAGCAGGAGACTTTTCTTCTATGCCATCTCAAGACTGATTTCTTGCTTAATGAATCTTTCTTTTTTCCTTTGTTTGGATGCGAGTACAACACATGCTACTGATGTGGGTTACTTCATTTTCTTCCCTCATTTCTGCCCATAGTTACATGACTTGCATTTCTAAGGAATATGCCAATTAGTATATTTCCTTGGCATCAGCCTACTGTATAAGGTTGGTTAAAAGTTATGTATTTTATAATGAGAAATATATTAAAAATACCATCTAAGATAAATTATTATAGTCTGCCTGTGAGCATTATATGCTCACTGAATGAGAACATGTTTGACTCAACCTGTCTCACATCTGCTTTGCCTACAAAGGCTGTAACCTCTTCATTGAGCACTTGGTGTTCGCTTTGCACAGTAGAAGCTCTAGTCTGAGTTACTCCTTAGTGACCAACACTGCCAACTCCTTCAAATGGCCAGACCTGATATAACCAAGTTCAACTTGGCTCTCAAAGAGCAAAGAAGGATTTTGAGGGGCTGGCGAAATCATTGGGGGATTAACAGCTAAAAAAAATACTCTACAGGGCATCTTTGCAAGGAGATTTTTGTGTTCACATGCTTAGAAGTAGGTCAGGCCAGAAGCAGATGTCCGTCCACCCCATGCCAAAATTCCTGCAAGGCATATGCTATACCCAAGCCTATTTTAGGATCTTTTTTTCTTAACTGAGAAAAAAACAGAGTGAGGAGGAGTGGCTATCCAAGCAAAGCTCTCATAACAGCTGAGCAATAGGATTTGCAATGGTGAGAGCTGGGCAGCCCTAAAATGATAGGTGTTGAATAACCTCACTGATGATGAGGTGGGGGGTTACTTTATTTAAATAATGGTAGATAACGTCTTAAATGATAGCTACTCTTTTCCAAATGACTCTGCGGGTAGTGCATTTTCTTTTCAAGCACTGTTCGGGTATCTTGCTTTGGCTCTGCACACCTGCCTGGCTATGAACAAAGGGAAGCTAGAATAGCTAATGACTCATCTCTCTGCCTTGATTATCAAGATGAGCAACAAGGCAAAAACAATGTCATATCATTTTCCTTAAGCAATAGTGAGGAGAAAAGATTGTGTATTAAAAAGTGATGGGTTTGGAAGCTTTTTATTCCCTTAAAGGGGATTTAAGATAAAATTCAAGGTTTATGTCCTCATTTGAGTACAGCTTCTCTACCTGCTCATCGTAGGATGGAGATTCACTGCTACAAAGGGGCTTCCATGCCTTCCTCTGTGGGTATGCACTGGGAGGTTTGACTCCTTTGCAAGTCCCTCGAGTTACCATCTGAATTGGAGATATTTGATCTGTAATTTATTGTTAAGTAGGCAACTGAGAATAACAGGATTCAAGCAGTGTACGTATCTTTTCTTGGTCCACTGCAGAGGGTGAGCAATTCTGCAGGTGAAGCCAACCCAGTTCTTCATTGTTCTGATTTTTTTTTTTTTAAGTGAAAGGAAAAAAAAGCAGAATCATGTTTCTGAGCTCAGTTAACTCTTGGGGTGAGCCTCGCACAAACAAGTTAATGGCTCTGTGCGCTGTCCAAGGTCCGATTTTAATGGGGAGTCAGAGTGAGGGAAACGAGGGCAGTCGGTCAGGTCAGGGAGGGAGCAATACCCTGCCTGCCCTTGCTTTTATTGAGGGGAGAGCTCATCTTCCCGTGGGAAGCGGCTACAGGCGTGCGGGAGTGTGCTCGGCTCTCTGCAGCGACAGGCGCCCTGAGTAGGTGCCTTTCACTCCTCGGGCAGGGACTGTGTGTAGCTGGAGGATGTAAAGTGGCATGGTGTCCCCTCCTGAGCACTTCACTTCAAGCACTCATGCATATGTGTGTGCTTTGGAAAATAAAAAATAAATAAAATAAAATACATAGTGTTCATAACAAAAATCTAAAATACTAGTCACTTCTGGGAGCACAGATGATTTCTGCAAAGCAAACTGCCTGGTATGCTGCTAAGGAAAATATTTTCTTGTACATTTGTAATTGCTGTCATTGACAATAAAATTGCTTAAAATATAAAATAATGGTAGTGTGTTGCCTACTGTGACAGAAACTGTAAAAGGTTTTGGCCTTTAGTACGCTTTAATGGGTGCTCTACAGAGGAACTGACACTTCCATTTATTAACTTGTAATTGTCCAAAATAAATTCTGCTTTTTCCCCTCCCACTAGATTGAAGCCTAGTATATGTTAATTGTGCTGGCGCTCTTCTCCTGGCCTGACACCTTGACAGCTCTTGTCAGCTTTTAAAAGTTATTCCCTTATGAAAACTGTACTTCTACCAGTTATTCTCCCATAATGGCCTTGCCACTCATCTCTTCTGTGTTTTTTAATTCTGACACCAAAGTTTATGCTTAGCGTTGCCCCCTGACAGGAGAGCATTCTCTAATGACTAGCAGTAGGTCAGCACTCCCTGTTTCAGAGAGAATGCAAAAAAATTAAATCCAGCATTTCGGTTTGCAAGTGTACGCCTGAGGCTCTTGCTTTACTAAGACTCAGGTATTTGCTCTTGATTAAAGAAATGAGGTTGTACAGTAAACTGATTTATTAGCTATACCACCCAGTGCTCTCATCTCATCAAATCTCACACTGTGCAGGACTAGAACATCTCATAGTTTCTAAAAAAAGACGGCTAATTAACATTTATGTGCTACAGGACATGATGGTACTTCAACAGGTGGCACTTTTTCCTTTGAGTCGGCACTGGAGCAATATAATTGTGTTTCTGGAGTTGCTGCCTTCGAGATATAAAACCGAGACCTTGACCACCACGATAATTGAAGTTTCCAGACTGCTTTCTTAGGAGTGAGGGTGGTAACTTCAGTCGTGCACTGGCCAAAATCCAGGCAGGTAATTAGATTCTGTTACTTTAATCCCCCCTACAGCTTCAGCTGATGATAGCGGCTTCTTCTCTTCCCATCCTCGCTGTTCGGTGTAATTGGTATGCCCCATCAGACAGCTGCCACCATCTAAGTCAAGAGCAGTTGTGTTTCACTGATGAACAATGTGGTACAGGCGTACTCCTCAACCCCAGCACCTGAAAAAGAATAAAAAGCCATTATTACACTGTAGAATTCATTGCTATCGAAAAGATAGGTTTTGGGTAAGGAAAAATACTACTCTCTGTATTTTGAGTACTTGAGTCACCAGAAATCACTGGTTTCTGCATTTGGGTTACATGTCAGCAGATAAACGGTGCAATTACCCCGGCACTAATCAGATCACATTGAAGAGAACGCAAGTTAAAGGCAATGCTTTTGCTTCCACTTGCTGAAAGTCCAGTGGCAGAATATTATTTGGGAGAGTTTGATCTGTTTTGGTGTGTTTTTTTTTTTTTTTCTGATGACTACTCTGACATACTCTACAATCTAAGTTTCTCTCCCTCTGACCTGGAAGATGGTGAAGTTACAATAATGTGGGGAACACACAGTAACTGGGAGAGGCCAATAAACTGTTCCTCATTAACTCTGAAGTATAATAACCTCTGTTAAGATGGTGTAACTAACGGTTTCACTACATTCAGGATCTTCAAGAGTGAAAGGCAAAACTATCAAAATTGGAAGTAATTAGAGTTTCATTTTCGTATTCCAGTTGGGCTGAGCCTGGAAAACCAAGCTCCCAACTCTGTCTCCCCAAAGAGCAGGGACTAGAAAGACCAGTTCTTAGAAAATATGATTGTCGCCCCAAGTTCTCCCATTACCTTTAGGATGAAGAATGAGAAAATGGAAGACATTTCCATCATAAACCCAATTCAGAGGGACATTACAAAAGACCAGAAGTAGTTGAGGAGCCATACAAGAGGAAGGGTCAATTAATTCAAAAGTGAATGGACGTTAAAAGTAACATGACTTAGTCTTTCCTAAATTTTACATCCCATTGGCCATTTATTTGCTGCTGGTGGATAGAGTTAAGCTCTTCTGTAATGTGTCAATGGCTGGAGAATTCCTCCAGAGTGGAAGTGGAAGAGGCAATGCTTTCCTTGGCACTAAGCAGAAATCTGGACACAGATTGCAGATGTGCTGCACACAGGACGCCAGCTGGTGTCTTGAGGGTCAGCAGAAAGTTCAAACAGAATGATTTATTGTTAGTGATACTGCCCCAGGCAGAAGTGAGAGTCCGCAACATCAAAGTGATGTGTACTCTTTGTAGGCACACGAGATTTGTTCCACAACATCTGTTAAAACAGGAAAGCAATTCAAAGCTGTGCTAATGTATCTGCTTGTAAGGATGTGAGACTGCTACCTATAATCGTACCAGAACTCTTTATTGCCTTTTGGAAAACACTAGATCTGGTTTCAGTAGTGAGAAGTACCGGGGACTTTCATTGCTTAAGTGTGCATGCATTTGATGAATAGACCCACCTTATGCTTGTGTTAGGTGCAGCTGTGTATACACAGTGTCTCAGGGAAGGCTTTGAATCTCTGGTGGGAAGCCAAGTATCCAAATTTAGGTTTTCAGTGATTTTGTTCATTACCATCTTTTACCCATTGAACGAAAGTTTGAAGTTTTAACACTGCAAAATATTGATATTTTAATACAAGAGGTACTTAAAATTATGCAGATTACTTAAGTGGTCCTTATATTTTGTTTTTAGTGTCCATTTTTCAGTGCAATCCTTAGTATACATTTTGGAAGGCCATCAGCGTAAAAGATGGTTTTCTTTCACAAGGATGGCCATTTGCAATTTTTTCACCCAGGATCTGATTACCCTTCTTAAATTTTAGAGAAAAAAAGGTGCTAAAACCCTAGCATAAGATGTTAGTTCAAGGCATTGCTACATTCAGTTTATCTCTATGCAGTAAAGTGCTATACATTAATAAGATTTTATGAGAATAGAAAACACTATACAACTTGTAACCAACTTATTAAACCTAAGTAGCTATTACTTTAGTTCCATCTTCAGTGATCTTTTAGCAAGTTATTTCTTTCAATACAAACTGCTCTAATTGGGGCAGTGGGATCAAGAAAGAGCTTTAGTTGTCTGCTAGCAGCTTATCCAGGGACCTGAGTCCTCAAAATTTGGGAAGGTCCTACCGAGTCCAGGTGCAGGTTTTGGTGTACAAACCAAGGTCTGGCGCTGCCTTTGCAGGACGGTGAAATGGCAAGTGGTCCTAAAATAAGTCAGATGTTTGTCTGGTGCTCCATCTGAAGAAGTGTTTCGAATGATGAAACCATGAACCATTCTCCTGCCTTATGTTAGCAATGATATATGACTTTGCTGATCTATAGCTAATCCTCACTCATAACCATCTCTGTGCCTCTGTAGCAAGACAAAACATGAAATGGGTCATGCGGATTGCAGCTCCTAAATATTCTCAAATCAGAAATCGGATCAAGTATCTGTACTGTGCAATGTTTTTCATGGCAGCTGCTTCACACTAACAGGATTTTACAGGCAGAGTTTGAAGGACAGGCTATTTTGTTTCACAAATGGGGCCATACAATAAATCTGAGTCAGAGCCAGAAATGGTGTATGGGTCTCCTGATTGTCTTTATTTGAAGCCTATTTGGCCATGCTTTCCTTTAATTACAAATGTGCTCACCACCCGGTGTGCCATGCATTCATGTGCTGATGTAGCCTAGTTTTGTGGCACACTGGTAAGGACAGTAGTTCTTTCAGCATATGTACCACATAATAGCAATAATGCTATTCTCTGCTGAATTGCATGTTTTTACTGGAACTAGAAGACATTTTAATGTGTGTATATTTATGTTAGAGGTAAAAGCATAAGGTTTTTTTGGAAACTTTCTAAGCTTTGGAACTTGAGAAATTTTCTAAGTCATTCTAAGCCTTTCTGTGCCTATGCAGTTGCATCCTACACAAGCAGGCAAGAAACAGTTTTGGGGGATGACAATTTGATGAACGGATTCAAGATTTTCATAAAGGATGAGTCACTTTGATGCCATTAAGAGAGAGAATTTCAGCAATATATCCAAAATCTGCAGAAGGGAAAAAAGTGTTGCTTGTGTAAAGTTGTGTTCTTCTAACCTTTCCTAAGCATCTTCTGTTCCAATTTTGCAAAAGAGGGAGAGGATGTAGCAGGGAAAGACAAGGGTCTTACAGATTTTTTTTTTCTATCCAGGCCCACAGGGCACCACAGCATACTGCTAAGAAATCTTGGAGCAGTGATGTGGGAACCTTAAGGCCTTTAAGGGATGTTGTGAAGACTGAGAGCAGGTATCTGAAATATCTAGGTTTCCATGGGAGGTAACTTGTGGAGAAAACAGTCAAATTTTTGGTAGAATAGAAGGAAATGTCATGATTTGCTTCTGTATTTTTTATAGCTATCCATAGGAAGAGAAGTATATAAAGAAATCTGAATGCAAATTTGTGGAAAGGTTTTCCTCTGTGCTTCATTAAAAATCCCCATAAGATTTTCTAGAAAGAAAGAGATTTGTGTAGTTGACGAAATTAAAAAAAACAACTTTGGTGAATCAGAACCAAAAAAATATGGTGATCACGCAGATGGTTCTCCTGCCAAATTAAAGACCAACAAAGATACCAGTTTCAACTGAATAGTAAATCTTGTGCAAAAGTAGAGAATCTGGTCTGTAAATAATTATTAATTCTGGAGTGCTTTAGCAATGCTTGTGTGGCGCTTGAGGTTGGTAAGAGGTTTGTTTGCAGGGCTGGGAGTTCTCAGGATAAGATTATTTTTTCTGGTCTTTGCAAGAAGAGTGGGCAAGGGTTTCATAGCTCTCACCAGTAGTTCTTAGTTGCAGAGTAGTTTTGTTTGTTTCTTTGATTTTGCTGTAGGGAAAGAGAGGCACTTTTTTTTTTTTAAACTTCCCTAAACATACAGTTACATTGACCTTGAGATGATAAAGCTTCTGCTCTTATTTTCCATTTTCTGTGGCAATGTTTTATCCAGCAATACCTTCACGTTGAGTATAGAAATTTTAAATCTATCTTCTGCTGAGATACACAGAAGGCCCACCTAGTTAATTGCCCCTGTTATTTATGTGTCAGATACATAGCTTTTTATGGGCTTCTTTTTCTTCTTTTCATCAATGCTTGAGCATATAGCAGTTCAGATTTCAGAGTCCAGTGCTGCAGGTAGTGCTCTGTGCTGTCTTTCTCATGTGATGCTCACCTGTTAATCAGAACCTGTATCATGAGAGTGGATGTATTTCTATCCTGGCTGTTGTTATCGGAAAGAAAAGGTAAAAAAGGACATTGTCAATTTTCCTTAGGAACTGCTTTCTGCCTTTAGGAATGTGGATTGAGATTTGGGTACATTTCCATTCGGTAATGAGCTTTACATTATTAGTTAATTATTGTTTTTATTAATTTCCTAGTGATTCTTAATCAAGGGCAAATTATCTCCTGAAAGGTTCGTATCTGATTGAGGCAGGGGAATATTGCCGTGAATTGCTACTGGCTTACATTAAAACAGAAAGCTGGACCTGCTGTACTGATCATCAGCTCTGTCGCATGTTCAGCCAGTTCTCAAGGCTGAGGTACCTGAGCAAACACCTTTTGCAGTTACGTAGGTGAAGGAAACACACCTGATGTGCAAAGCCAAGAATTTGTTGTTAGTTTAGCTAAAGTCTTAACAGCCTACTGAAAGAATTATTATTAGGCCAATTACAATGATACTGGCACTTATAGTCCAAATTATCCAATTATAAGAGCTCATTCCTGATAATGATACAGATATGTATGTAAGCTTTCTTGTGTCTGATTCTTTTTTGGTGTTATGGTCCTCCCAAGAAGAAAAGGGAGGTGTCATTACAAGTTGTCAGCATGACGAGTTCTTCATGTGAGGGAGTGTGATGTTGGTATTGGTGGCTTCTTCCTCCTTTTTGCCAGGAGGAGGGTGAAGTTTGATGGTTTCTTTCTCCTCACTCTGAGGTCCATTTGGGGTCATTTTAGTGTATTTACTAACACAAGTATGTGCTCCAGTGATTCCCAATTGCATATCGTAGTGAAATTTGCTATATATAGTGTGTTTTACATATGCTGAATGCTGCTTCATTTTCTTTTTATCCCTAAACCCACTTTTATGCATATTTTAAAGTTGCATTCCTTTAGCAAGCAGTAATTGAACATTAGTGAGTTGTTTATAGCTCTGGGACCCTGGTGTCATCCCATTCCTTCCACTTACAAGGCCTCTGCTATGACCTTGTACTTGTCCTTTTGGAGGTCTGTGTTACAGTCCTGGTTTCCCTCAGCAGCCTCCAAGCTGTGGTTTACTGATAACTTAATACTTTATTACACAGTGTGGTGACACATACATCCTTGCTCTACAGTTACTAATATTTCAGTCTGCAAAAGCAATGATGCAGTAGAAGAGACACATAGAGATGTGGTCTCATAACCACTTGCTACCAACATCTACTACTCATGGTAATGTCAGTGGTGTGTTATCAAAGTTATTTACAACACATTTCATTTGCATAGTTGAAAATGAAAGAGTAAGTCAAATTATGGTATTAATTCATTTTGCCTTGCAAGATGCAGTCTTCATATTTAATAATTTTTTCTTTAATCTTGTGTTTTTCTCAGAGGAGTCTGTGTGAATAGTATTAAATGTTGGGTTAAGGATAACAGATTTTGGCTGTGCCAGTTAGCTGTGGCTGTGAGGTATGTGTCAAAATTTGCAAAGGCCCGTTCTTGTCTCAATTTTCATTGGTCAAATTTTATATATTCTTTGAAGAAGCTTGTCATGTTCCTGGGATAATGTCTGGCAAGGACCAGATCCTGCTGATGAGAAGCAATTTGTGAACAGAGGATTTGAATGGCTCAGTGATCCAATGTAAAACTGATATGAGAAAGTGATTGTGATTTAGCTCTGACATAAAGAATTAAAATAAAGAGCTCAATTTGAGGGAATTCGTCTGCATCATCAAAGTTATTAGAGTATTCTTCAAGAATTATGGAAAATATCCTTTCGAGAACCTGACTGTAAATATTAATTCCTCATTTTCAGTCATTATGCACGTTGTAGAGACTGGAAAGGTTTCAGATTTGGTAGGTTCATTTCAGTCTCTGTGGCAGTCTTTCCTAAAACATCAGTAATCAAAGAGGCTGAAAACAGACTAAAAATTTCTGCTTGCAATTTTTAGTGTGCTTGTAGAAAGGGTATTGTGTCCTCCTTCAGTAAAGAAGGAGGACTAATCAGAATAGCAGCATGATCCTACAGAGAACTTCAGTGCTGGAGACTCAGTGAACCATTTTGACCAAGGTGAAAAGCTGGTGGGTCACAATAGACCCAGTACGTGTTGGAGGGCACTGGAGTGAAGAGTTGTGGGATGAAGTCTCAAAGATCTCGGAGCTGCCAAGTATGTTATTCATGCAGAAAACAGCAAAACAGTCTCCAAAATGAGCAGAAGACAGCTTTAACAGCTGAGCCATCCAATGCTTGTGTGTTGATGGAGCCATCCATTTTGTGGCCTTCTCATCTCCCACTAGAAAGTCATTCTGAAGGGAAATCCAATATTCCATCTCCAAAGAGGTGTAGAGGTGACCTTTCTCTGAAAGGAGTTCTTGGTGAGGAAGTCGTTGCTCCTGTGAAATGATTTATGGAAGATGAATGCTGCTCAAGTGGGGGTTTTTCCAATAGCTTAAAGCTTTCCTGATAGAGTTTAGATGGGATGTTGTGGAGCTCTCATTATTTATGCGTGGAAAGTTGTAACTTGCCGTAGAATAAAGCGGTCATCAACATTCAGCCCTCAGTGACTGAAAATATCAGGAGGCAGTGCCTCACTGAATGAGTATTTTGGTTGCAGCAGAACTGTCAAACTTGAAAATATTGTACGTGCTGTGCTCAGAAAAAGTATTCTGGATGCTTAAACTTCACTGCTGGAGTGAAAGGAAGGTGGTGGATAATGCTGTGGGACCAGGGAATGGCACATGATGTCTTAAATGATCTGTGCTGGCTTGTCCCTCTGGAGCAGCAAAGAGGAGCTGTGGCCTCTGAGGGCACCCCCATGCTTACAGCCGCCTGTGTCTTCCCAGAAGTGTGGAGTCGAGCCCTTTCCTCTATAGCATTGCTCTTTTCTCTAACGGCACTAGGAATAACCATTTCTTGACAGGATTTAAAATATTGCATATGGTTTTTTGAATTAGAATCCTAAATGGTGCAGGGGCGGGTGTAAAGGTAAAGGGATCCATACAGAAGTGATGTGTACTGATCTTGTCTTTAATCTTTGTGACTGAAGAAGCTTCCTTAAGTGTTGCTGAAAATTTCCATGGTGAACTTAAAACCTCTGCTCTCCCTGAGCTCAGCAGGAGTTTCTCCATTGACTTCAAGAGAAGTAGAATTAGGCCTGGAGTCATTAAAATAAATACCTTTAAATTAGAGACTAGCATATGTAACCACTTTCCAGATGTACAAGTGTGTGTCAGCTTTATGTTCTTTTCATTATCTGGTAAAATTAATTTGATAGGCGAGATGCTAATTCTGTATTTCTGTGCTGTTTTCTTTGGTCTTGGCCTTAATATTTATGGAGTATTCAGCTGATTTTTGCTGAAGCTAACAAAAAGTATCCTACAGCTTGCAATAAGATCAGGCTGTTGTTATACATGTGGTTAGTAGCTTTCGCAGTGAAATATTCAGTATGCAACGCTCAGCAATTCTGCAGGCTTGAAACAAGGCTTTTGCACAATGGCAATGCTGTGGCCGTTTAGTCAACTTTAGAAAACCTACTTATCTTAAAACAAAAGCAACAAAAGTCTTAATTTATTCTCTGTAACCTGCTATTTGTCAAAGTCCTGGAGCCTTGTTCAACTGTAAGCCATAATGCTATCTGAATCCTGCAGCAGGGGGTACTGGAAAGGAGCAGAAGATGCGCAGGCACCAGAGTGATGTCAAATGGAACATGAGGCTTACTATGCTGGGAAGGGCGTTAATCATTACGTAATGAAGCATGTGTTTGTTTCTGGCAGATAATTTCTGAAGGAAAAGCGTTAAAAAGAATAGAAAGCAAAGAAATATTTATTTTTCCTTCTATTGCTCTGGCGTGTATCTTTTGCAGTCACCTAGTCAAGAGTAATTAGTAAGATCTTCATCAAAGATAACTAGCTTTCATGTATATTACAGGTGCAAGTGTGAAAAACATTTAATATTCTGATTTTCCTCATGATTTTGAAAACAACTGAGTTTTCATTTGGGTTTGGTTTTCATTTTAAGCTCAAGTTTCATTTATTTTCTCCCCATTAACTTACACAGGAAAATCTAACTGAACTCGGGACACTTTACAAGAAAGATGCTTCATATACGAGTATGAAGTGGTCTCAAAAACTAATTCTATTTCATGATAAAATAATTTCTGTTTTTACATTACATTAGAAAAGTAGAAAAATCACATTACAATGTGAATTTTCAGTTATATAACATAATACATGTCATGTACTTAATATATATTTGTAGGATCTGAATGTAAAAGCTGGTTCAACAGTTCTTTTTTGCAGACTACACTACAAACTGAACTACTGCATATTGCTCAAGTGTGCTCATGTGAGCAAGTTATGGTTGTTTGTGAACATTTGCATTACATCAATTCATTTAAAGTTAATAAAAATCTCCTGAATCAGGAAGAATCTCATCTTCTCATCACCCACCTCTCTTTGGGTCCATGACAGGCAGGTAAAACAAACCCAACCTTCCCTTCCTCTTAATTAATCCCCACTTTCTCCCCAGTCTGGGATGATGCTCGTGACAGTGCTGGAAAAAGAGCACAGTTCCACTTCAACTGATTCTACCTGTTCAGCAGTAGTGTGGGCTCCAAGGACTTGCTATTTTTAAATTCTGCATGTATCTATATCTGCATGTTAGATTTCTGCTAATATTAAAAGACCGGCAGGAGGGTATGGCTGCAATTTGTGGTAGAAATAGGAGAGGAAAAGGATTACTCACAACATGCATGTTCCTTGTCATCTGGAGGGCTTAATATCTGATCATATAAAATGTGGTTCTTTTGCCAATTTGTGGAGCTCTCACTTTTTAAGAAAAGGTTTAAATTTTGCCGTTTAAAGTCAGATGCATACAGCTATAGGCAGAGGCAGTTAGAAGCAGCTTATAACTTGCAACAAACTGAAAGTAATTCATAAGCCAGCAATAGATCAACGTTATTTATTAAAGGCCTCTTAAAAACGAAGTGAGCAGCCAATGTAGTCCATACACTGATAAAGTGAGGAGATAACTCACTGCATAAGACAGAAATCATAAAAATTGTGGTTGGAAGGCGTCGCTGGCTTCCTGCTCACCAACACGAGATCATCAAGTAAGATGGGGCTTTTTTCAGCTATGTCTTGAATTTCTGCAGGGTTGGAAATGCCACAGTCCCTCTAGGTAATGTGTTCTGGTGCCGCACCACCCTAGCAGGGAAGCCTTCCCCGCCGCTAGCACGAAGTGACTCCATCTGCTGGGTAACTCCCCATCAGCAGTTGTAGGCTGCCGTTAAAATTCCCCCTTGTTCCTCTTCTATGGCAGGAACACATTATAGCAACAATTCCACACTGGCAGCATGAAAAAAAAAAAAAAGATTGTCTATTAATTTCTTCCTTAGCCATTTGAGTGGTTGAATTACTAATTTCATTGAGAAATCTTGACATTTCTCCTTTCTGCGGAAATAACTTGCCTTGTTTAACTTCTGCTAGGGAAGGTCTGTAGCACTAACTGGGTAAGTTCTTCTTGTATTATAGTATTCTTTTCTTGGAGCTTTAATTTTTTCTATAATCTTTACAAAGGGAGAATTTTTTTTTTTTAAACAATATGAGAGATATGGTCGTGAAAAGTATGTAGAATTGCAGACCAGAGCACGAGTGAAGAGATGCTGCACTGTCATGCTGTGTAAAGTGAAGGGGTCTCCAGTTGCAGAACAGTAAAATATATACGCCCACACAAACCACTAACGACAGAAGGAAAATACGTGTATATGTGTAAGTAATGTTTTCTGCTTTAAATGGCATGTTTCATTGCCCATTTGAGTGTTTACAGGTGTTACAGGAGCTCTGATCTATTCAGTTATTATTTATAATTGATTAAGCTCAATCCTCTTTGCGAAAGGATACAAGTGTTTATCTAATGAGTACGTTGTCACTCTGTTTGTCAGCCCGTAATTCACATGAAGAAGCAATAAACCACCTCAGTTAACAGGGATTATATCGACAGCAGTCATGTAGTATTCAGAGAAAGGGGAATATGCACAGCTTCTAGAATAATCACCAGCAGCTAAGAAATACTCATATTTAATCCCTGTATTAAGCAGTAATCAGATTTTTTTAAAAAAACAAACTGAATACAAGCCAAAAACCCCTGTTACTAACAATTAAAACTATGTTTTATATCATATACAGATTTAGAGGGGAGAAATATTTAATTTGTTTTAAATAAATCCAAATGCCACTTTTGTGCCACCTCCACAACAGCGCTGAACTACCAGCCCATGTTCCCCATGTTTAGGTAATTAGCAAATTTTTGAAGGGCAGGAGGGAGCTGCAATGGACTTCCAGCTCCTTTCAGGGTCCAAATGGAGTTACAGACAGCATAGGAGCTGGGGAAGCTCATGCTGGATTTAGGACACACATGTAGGACTGAATATCTCATGTCTTTGTGGTCTCAGTCCCACGCTGCGGTCGCTGGTTGGGAGGGTGGAGTAGGAGCAGACTTGCGCCTTGCTCTCCCAGTCTGGCATGTTGTTCACCAAAACTGACACTGATGCCCATGGGTGCAGCATTGCAGTCTCCTCGTCCTCCCTCTTCTGATGTGGGCAATTTAGCAATTTAACTCTTCATCAATGACTGCATTTAGCTTTGCCTCCCCTTACAGTTTCAAAGTCTTTGTACCAGTTAAGCAGCAGCTGCATTTTCTGGTGTGTGGTATAGACACGACAGTATGTCGGTTCTCTTAATGTAATGTAAAGCTATAGGAATTAATTACGTGCTGGACTCTTTCCCTGATCACTCGTCTGCTTTCTTAAAGGTTCCCACATTAGCTGTGACTCTGCTATATCTGATCTTTCAGAAGCAACTAACTTGAAAAAGACCTACGACAGAAATTTCAAGGGGTAACACAAACACTTGTTTTAGGGCTCAATATCTAAAGTGCTGTAGCAACCACTTATGCTATTTGGGCTGCAGCTTCAAGTATTTCATAGTTAGGGAGAAAGAAAAGGAAGTTTTATTTTGATGAGTTATTTTTAAAAGCTAACAATCGCATAAATTCATGATTCAGTGACTACTGGGAATATGGTAATTTTTCCTGTTAAAAAGACAATAAAGCAGCAAAATTTGATGTCATGGCTGTTAAGTTCTGTAATTTTATACTTCCATTGATCAGAAAATGAATTTATGGTTTATGTTGTTTTCAGCATTGTAAAAGTCCACATAATTTAATTGTTAATCTAAGGTCAAAAGCAAATTAGCATAACAATATCTGAACTGCACTGCCCTGAAATCCCCTGGTAGGCATCTTTCTGACTCCTGCTGTTATAAAAACTGTTCCCATTGGTTCTTGACCCTATTAAAGTTGTTCCTAGACTAGGGAGATAAGCTTTGCACGGGTAGTTTTTGAGAGCCTCTCTGAATAAGCAGTCCTTAGATGATGCCTTTGTGCTGGGGGGGATTGCTGGTTTTTATGTGAGATATTAATGCTACAGAGAGAGCCTGTATCAATCCTGATGCTTGTTATGATTTCCCCTTCGGCTTCATAAACTTTGTTAAAAGTTTCACTGCTTTTCCTCAGAGTCACTTCTGATAACATTAAAGTATATGTTTCAAGGTATAAAATTATCTGAGGCTGTGGGGGAGGGGGGTTGGGGGGGGTGGTTCCCGTCATTTTATCACCTGGTATCATAGTATTAAGGAACACTGTGTTTTACTATTCAGCTTTTACGTGCTTTTGCTGACCTGGGCATATTTATTAACTAATGTCTTCTCTATGTTTTGAAGACCTATTAGTTTGAAGTGCTATTGTTACAAGTGCTTAAATCTTGAGTTTAAAAAAAAACAAACCAACAACCACTTTGCAAGGTGGCAGAAGGCTTGTAATAGTGAGGTAAGAAGTGCACTTCATGCGATAATGTGTCTTTGCTTTTGAGAGGCTTTGATCCGCAGAGGTCTTCAGGCACCTGGCTCTGGCAGCAGGATCTGGGCTTGTGGCTCCTGTATTATAAAATGCAGGGGAGAATTAGGAAACTCAGCATGAGCTTTTTGAAAAGCGGCATGCTGAAATTAACTGTCTAATGTGGTAAACGGGGAAATGAAGACAAGGGTGAAGTAACCAGAAATGGGGTCCCGTTGGAAGTTCACTTAGGATTTCTTTGATTTTTTTGGTAGATATCTTCCACAGCAAGCCTGGGGACACCTGAGCTGTATGCCTCTGAGTGAAATGCAGCCACACCTGAGTTTGGACCTCATATTGTCTTCTCATGTGTAGTTTTTTCCATGCATAGGTACATAGGAGCTGGTAAAGTCTTCCTTTTCATCTGGACTTGCATACCTCAGCTCAGTATGATGTAACGGGTGTGCAGTAAGACTCCTGGCTGAGTTTGTTAGAAATAGGTGGAATATTTCCACTTCAGGCCCAGTGTTACAGTTAAATTTGTTAAAATAATCCAGCTTCTGCCCAAGTGAAAGCAGCCCAGTTGCAGGATCCCATTGCAAGCCTGGAGGATCGGGGTCAGGCTTCCCATTGCTCCAGGCTGGGTGAAGTCATTTGCAAACCGATGGTGGTCCATGCTCTGCACGTTCAAAGTGGCAATACAGTGTATCAGAATAATGATGGAGGCCTTTCGTTCTCTTGGAGAAATGTCATTTATTTATTCATTGCGAACTGTTTGTTGAACTCTGCTTGCTAGGACTTTCACGTTTTGAGCTGGTTCATAAGCAGAGCAAAATACAGGAGAGAATCGTATATAAATACTGTATGACTGCCTGCTAATTATTTGCTTACTGATCCATGGAAACAAACAAACATAACAGGCATTAAAGTAACTATTGAAGTTAGCATTAGTGAATAGCTCTGCCACATGGAAAGGCATAAAAACGTTAAGAAAAAGATGCTTTTTAGGAATAAGGCACACTCGTTTTTTTATTGCTGCTATTTACTTTGAACAACTTTCGGGGGGGCCTCATGATACTCAGAATGCGTGGACTAATGGCATTTTACGTATAATTGGGTAATATCTCATTTTCATTTGCATAATACAAGCAAAAACAACAAAATACAAATATAGGGAAGCATAAATGCAGTGCTAGCAACCACTAGCATGACTAAGTGCAGTAAGGGAATGCAAGTGGTGATAGTTTATCAGATGGGTAAATAAAGACAAATGGAAAATAACTACAATATCAAAAAATGGGGGGACACATTTTCTCACTTAGATGACCTTTTATGTATAGGAAAGAGTATTTTGTGGAAACTGCCCAATCAGGTGTCAAACCAACTTGCACCAGGTGCATGTTTTGTGGTTTACAACTAAGAAAAGTTCCACTTACACATATGTGCTTGCTGAATAAAGTCCTCAGGAGTTACTGAGGTATAATCCTTACATGCTCTCCATGAAAAAGACTGAGATACTAGTTGTAAGAAAAAAAAACAAAAAAAAACAACACATTGTATAGCTAGTTCATATTCTGTTAAGACCAGTTTTCCATACAGGAAAGGGGCTGTGTATTTGACAGGAGGTCCGACAGAAGGGGAGCCCTGGAACAAGTAGTTCTCCAGGAGAGAAGAGCAGACAGTCCAACACGAAAGCTGTGCACACAAAACTTCTGCCAGACCCCTCTGTCTTAGAAGTTGACACCTACTTGTAGCAATCAAGGGGAACAATTTAATTAAAAGTTGTGAACAGTTCTTCTGTAGCAGATCTGGAATGTGCTAAACAGATAATGACTGATCGGGCTGATGAGAGGCTCAGATTGGTAGAATGCTGTTTGCTTGGCAATGATAGGCATGAAACGCATCTTTTATGCCTCCAAGATCACGTAAAACTTACCTTTAACAGCATTGTCCCTATTCAGTGTGAGCGAGACCCTACTCACACCCTGAAACACGGAGTCGTGTTAACTTGGGCACTCTGATGGTGTGGAGTACTGCTAACTTTCAGCAGTAAAAGGGGTGAAAATCTGGTCAGAATCAAATCACTGATTCTAATCATCCCAGTAATTACAGTAAAGTGCTGCTGCTGGAGGGTGATTATGGGTTTGTATACACCTCAGCTTCTCCTTTTTAACTGTGTGAAAAAGCACCCTTTTATCTCCCTTTTCTTCTCTTGCTTTGTTGCATACTTCTTTCCTTAACGCATTGGAGGAGAAAAAAACCTGAAGAATTATTGAGCTCTGCAAAATGGAATGAAATCCTGTCTTTAAATGCCAAGGGCTGGAGGTGGGGAGGGGAAGGAGCAAACTTCATCCCTTCTCTGGTATTCTGAGTACTCAGAAGTCACCTATGAAGTGACTTAGGTTTCTCAAGTGGCTGGTGGGAAGCACGGTCAATATCATGCTATCTTTAGGAAAACAAGAATGCGCAGGGGTGAGAAATGTTCTACAAAGATGCTTCACATTTCCAACCTTTTTTCTTGGAAAAAAGTTACCATACATCCAGTTTTGAGTGAATTTATAACCTTATACTGCATTAGCACAATAAAACAAATTTTGATAACTCTATCTAGAAAATATAAATGGTAGAAGTGATTACCTTTCAAATTATTTCTCTGTGTCTATCAAGGATGTTTTCAAAGGAATATCCAGTTGTTTGAAAAATAATGCAAAAATTGAAAATAGAGAGGAGTACTAATTTTTCTGCAAGTGTTTGCTTTCTCAGCATGTTTCTATGTATACGTTTCTTGGCATTAAATGGACTGCCAAGGTAGCGTTAGCATCACCCAAAATGGCAAAGACAAATTCAGTGTGTAAATGAACGCTGTTCTATGAGGGATATTTTTCTGTGAATAGGAAAAAAATCACAAAAGGGGCAAAATAAAAAATTGAGACGGAGCAGGAGAACAGTGCTTATAGAGTTCTCCATTGCATGTATATCCAACATGTGCCACCAGCGATAAGAAAAGTTCTCGATACCCCTCAAACAATTTGAAGTTAGAATTATTGCTTTTACAAATCCACGTGGCCCCTGTTCATGGCTGGCTGTTAGCCCTGAGACACTAAAATGGTGGCAAGTTATAGAATCGTAGAATCACAGAATTGTTTAGGTTGGAAAAGACCTTTAAGATCATCAAGTCCAACCATTAACCTAGCACTGCCAAGTCCACCACTAAACCATGTCCCTTAGCACCACATCTACATGTCTTTTAAATACCTCCAGGATTGTGACTCAGTTACTGGGTTCTTCCCAGAATCATGAGATTACAGTCTCGTAAAATGATGTCATCTAGACTGTGAGCCATATTGGGGACACACTGAGCAACTGAGTGGTACACCAATGGGGTTTGGGACTTACAGGAATGCTTTTTGCTGACATGAAGGATTAGGAAAGTCTCTGCGTATTGTCCTTTTCATGTGGAGAATCAAAGCTGTGCATTTTAATTTCCCCCCAAAGAAACAGGCTGGAGATGAAATCAAATGAGGTACTGGATTGAACCTCAATGTCTGCTTAACTGCTGCATCAGGCACAGCGAGAGCAGGAAACAAGCTACTTCAAGGGGAAGATCTTCCCATTTCAAAATGCAAGACTTTTCTGGCCATTACATCCCTTAGGGATCCCTGCTGGGACAGGACCCTTTAATGTCTTTAGTAATGACCTGGATGGCAGGACAGCACGCTGTCAGGAGCTTTGCAGATGATACCATGTTGATAACGTGGCAGGGCAGGTCCAGAGGGACCTTGGTAGGCTGGAGAAAAGAGCTGACAGGGACCTCCCACAGTTCAGCGGTGACAAATGCTATGCCCAGCATCTCGGGCAGAAAAACCCGAGATTTAATACTGACTGGGTAGTCAACAGGCTACAGAGCAGCTTTGTGGAAAAATACCTGGGGTGGTCTTGTTATTTTTTATTACTATCTCAAAGAGCAATCAGGCTGTGGGGAAGGTTTTTGGGAGGAGAGTCATGAGCAAAATTCTGGATGAACATTGCCTCATCCTACTGAGGCTGGTCTACGTTAATCACAAAAGCTACAGTAAAATTTTCTAGGTTATCTCTAACCTAGCTAACCAGTCTCTAACATCTCTTCTGTATTTTGGTTATTCACTTGAAATGTATAGATTTATTGAATGGGTCACTTTGGTTAGGTTCAAAAATAATTCATGCCATGAGTGCTTACCAGAAAGTAACTGTCATTATAAGCATTTATCATCCTTGGGTTTTTTGTGTGCATTATATGACTATTTCTTGCAGAGACTGAAGGAACTGAAACAGAGGGAATTTGCTCGAAACGTAGCATCTAAGTCGCGAAAAGATGAAAGGAAACAGGAAAAAGCCCTTCAACGTTTGCACAAGCTAGCTGAGCTAAGGAAAGAGGCAACGTGGTAAGTGTGTAGCTGCTGAAACAAAAAATACTTGAAAATTGTCCCTCCACCGTTAGCTGGTGCTGTGGGACGCAGGGCTGTTGGAGTCCCTCAGCTGGAGCCCCGCACACATGTTTTTATGGCATTTTTGAAGCAGTATGTGTACAGTAATTTGATTCACGCTATGTGCAGAAATGAATGTTTAACGTTGCTTTTTCAGTGGAGCTAAAATGGCATGTATTTTTAGTTTAAAAAAAGATGTGTTTCATATATATTTCATAAAACCAGGCACATTGGTTGAAAGCTGAGTGAACTGAACTGAAAGCTGAGGTCATGCATTTGCAGGCTGACACTACTTCATTGATGAGGTGAGGAATACAGTCTGTCTTTCTAGGATGTAACAGATCTCTGTGATTTAGTTTTCAAACTGCTCGCCTGGGAAAGCATCCAGAAATCTAGTTTTAAATTTCAGTAACTGGATTTTTTATATTAAAAGGTAAGTGCTCCTTTTCCCCAGCTCAACAGAGTGTTTACCTCCCTCTGCAAAAGTGACTCCTTGATAGTCATACATTTTAGTATTGCATCTAGGCATACTGTTGAAATTAATATTGACCTTGCTAGTTGTGACTGTATTCTCACCTAAATATGACACAGTTATGACACTGATGAGCCACTGAAAATATATGTACCAACTTTTCACAGTGGAATCTCAGGGGGGAAAAAGCAAAAAAGTAGATGCTCAAACGCAAATGTTTTCTTTTTATCCAGCCTTCGTCTCGGCAGATGAACTAACAGAGATGTCCAACCAAGTTGTAGCTCTTGTCCAGTAATAGTCTCTTTCTCCATAGTTTGGATGGTGGGCAGCATGCTGAAACAAAGTCTGTCTAAGCAGGTGAATGGGACATGAATGTTGTGAGGTCTGTTTGACATGAGCAACATGACACCTAATTTTAATTTTATTATCTTTTTATGATAACTCATGTAGAGACTCTTTCCCTTCCATCAGTGTTTTAACTGTCCAAAATTAATACTGGAGGATATTAGATATTATTCCCCCTAAACATACTCCAAAATCTGAATTTAGCATATTTCAGGAGAAAGAGGAACTTACTGTTTCCCTTTTACCATGCTAGTGAAGCACTGCAGGGTTTTGTTGTTTCTGTTTTGTTTTTTTTTTTAAAATACCTGTCTTCTAGTTCCTGAAGGAGCATTTATCTCTGAGCTTTATTTCTCTATTTAAGAATTGCTCTTTGCTACCACTTTGCATCCTTAGAGGTGTGATATAGACAGACACACAGGATTTTTTAAACTGGTATTTTCTAGGTTGGTTTTGTAAAAGTCACTGTTTTATTCTGTTAAAGAAAGGGTTTGTGTGGGGTTTTTAATATATATTTTAAATTTATGAAGAACTGGGCAAGGCAGGAATTCTCATGAGGAATTCCTTTCTCATAAAATCTCTACCTTAATTTCTAGACCCAATAGATTAAGTTCATCATTCCTTATCTCAGCACTTCTTGGGGTCCTAAACGACACTTGCAAGTTTTCCCAATGACCCATCATCTAGTATTGCTCTGCACTGTAACATAGAATAATTTGGTTAAAACAAAAAACAATTGTTTTAACATAGGTCCATTACTCCTGGTGCTGAGCAGTTTCTTTGGATCCTGGAAAATTGGCAGCTTAAACAGTTTTTACTCTTCTCTTTACTTCCTATTAAGTCAAACAGAACAGATGGGAAGAGGACATGAAATGAAGAACAGAAGTAGACAGTGATAAATTTTTTCTCAAGAGGGATGAATCACTTACTGCGCTACTGTCAGCTGAAATACTCTCCGCGATATTATTTTTCCATGAAAGAAATTGCTGAGATTGCAACGGTTCGCTCTGTGAACACAAATAGGATGGGTGATTGCCCGTGGGCAGAGCAGCAGTCACTAGGATGATGACTAAGAGGGAAGTGGTCTATGAGGCACTCTCTGTTTTAATATATTTTGTAGCACAAAGGAATGTAAAACCTCTGCTATTTGTAGTAATAGTGTTGTAACCATGATGGTCTATTGGGAGGAGAAGCAAGATTTCTAGGGAGATATACAGTCTCTTATTAGGCCAGTGAGTATGTCTAGGAAAAGTGAACTACCTTGTAGGAATATTAGACTTCAGCTGATAACTTCACATGAAGGAACTGGGGGCACAACATTTACTCTTTTTTTTTAATACTAGTCAACTGATCTTATTATAAAAGATGACACTTTTTCGTATTCTAAATCCACAGATTCTTCCTCTTTCCTTAAAAAAAAACCCTCTTAGATACCAATGTAACACCATATTTCTGTCTGCAGTTCTCTAAAAGGTACTGACTCCAGGTTTTGTTTTCCTTCCTAGTGCTCCTGGAAGCGGCCCTATGTTTAAATCCACTACAGTGACTGTGCGAGATCATTGCAATGATATCCCACAAAGTGCTGCCATAGATTCTGCCAACAAACAGGATTTCAGCTGTACGTTAATGCACGCTGCACAGAATTGTAAAGACATCGCTTCTGTTGTTTCTTCCACTCCTGGAAGTGCATGTAGTAATAAATCTGATGCTAAGAAATGTGGAGATCAGGTTCAAGGAGCTCAAGGACATAGAGTTGGGTTCTCTTTTGCTTTTCCTAAGAAAGCAGCAGTCAAACTGGAGTCTTCAGCTGCTGTTTTCTACGAATATAATGACGAAACGTCTATGGAGCATGGATTTAACAGAAGAAGTAGGTTTGTTCCAGGAGCATGTAACCTTCAGTCTCCTTCAGCGGCAGAAATAGTCGTGTGCCCTGAGGAGAAACACAACTGTTTTCACCCACTGGTGGAAAAATGCATAGACACAGCAGAAGCTTCTGAAGCTCAGGAGTCAAAAGAGCTGGCCAGTGAAGAAAGCAGGGTGCTAGAGAGTCACATATTAACTCCTGCTGTGTCCCATTCAAAGCAACTAGTGTCCTCGGACATGGATGGCTACGGTACTGATGTAAGTGCAGCAGACTTACCGGACCAAACGCTGCCCACGGTTATGGACGGTGCTCAGGTCCTGCCCCTGGACTGCAGCAGTTACGAGCTGCAGGCGAACAGGGCTCTTGCGCAGGCAGTTGTGGAGGATTGTTTATCTCTGCAGGATGTTGCGGAGGAAAATGATAAAGATGGGAACAGTGATTCATCCACAACTGAAACTGAAATAAAAAAGCGGGGGGCAGATGCATTGGTTCCATCACCATCTGAAGAAAGTAGTAGTGGAGCCCCACAAAGAAAACCAGACATGCACAGGAGACCTTGTGAACCTTTTGTTCCTGTTCTTAGCAAACATGGATCAAATATTCTTCAGTGGCCATCGGAAATGCTAATTTACACAAGTACAGACCCATCGATCTCTTATAGCTGTAATCCTTTATATTTTGATTTCAAGTCATCAAGAGCAAGTGACAGCCAAGAAAAGCCCAAGCGTCAGCCAAACATACCTCATTTACACCATAAAACTGAATCCAACCATAGCTTAGTCTCAGATTTTACAAATAAACCTACTTCAGAGTGTGGCGATTATGAAATAGAAATGAATAAAAATGTGTGCAACTATACAATACCCCTTATAAGTGATGTTTCCCTCATCAGAAATTGTGATCTTACAAAAAATCAAAATAAAGTGTCCTTGGATGAGTCATTCAGGATTAGAAAAATAGAAAAGTATCACATTTCTAAAAATCACTTGCGACAAAACACTGTGATAGATGAGAAACATAACAAAGTCTGGATCAAAGAAAGCCATGAAAAATGGCTTCACAAAAGTGGAAAACGGAAAAGGAGAAGAAAATTATGTCATTGTCATCATTATCACTGTGGGAACAAAGCATTGGCAGAAATGGAGATGTCCTCAGTGACTGAAAAAGAAATTAGTTACAGAGATGAAAATAAGCATCAGCACCTCCAAAATAACTCAGAGAAGTGCAGACATGATGCAGGGAATATCTGGCTAGCTACAGGTGAGATACCACAGTCGCATCAAAAACTTGGCGTTGAAAATGGTCATAATAGAGTTGTGTCTGCATCAGATCACGTACATGGGAACAGAGGCTGGTGTGACATTTGGAGTGCAAAAAATAGCAGCCAACACCATGGTTGTAAACGACTGCACAGAAAGAGCAAAGCAAGTTCTCGGAGACAGGCAAAGCAGCTGGCTCTGAGTTCCAGGAGGCACAGCTTAAGGTACTCTAAAACATGTTGTAGCTGGAAAGTCAGGAGGTCAAGCTGTAGCCCGGAGCATAAATGTTTAGGACACTGCAGTGAGGAGAAGAGTCCGAGTCAAAACCAGTCCATAAAGAGAGGTTACAATGTTCTGACAGAGGAACCTGAAAAATCCCACCACAAGCGGAGACAGCATACCTATTCCTCTTCCTCAGATGAAAGCTCGTACGGACAGACATTATCAGCAGAGGAATATCTAAGGCAAGCACTTACTTTAGGTACACATCACGAGGCAAAAGGGAAACACAGGAGGAGGAAAACTAAAATCCATCACATATTCCTTGACAGGGACACAAGAAGTGAGACCTCCGGACCCTCCAAAGAAAATTCTGCAAATCCTGCATTAAATATTTTGGGGGACTTCTTGACTCAAGACAGTCTAGAAGAAACTAATGTGGATCCCAAAGCTGATCATGCAAAAGATACGGATGAAACAATGCAGCTGGAGGAAAGCAAGTCGTCTCTCAAAACTGATAGTTCACATGTGCTGGAAAACGACAAATTGATGGCATGCACAGCAATGGAGAGCACTCCGAGTACATTTTCTGATGTCGTCACAGGTTCTGCTGCTTCTGTTCCTGAGCACAGTGCTCCAGCAGCTGCCGGCACGCAGGATGTTCTGCAAGATGAAAAGAAAAAAGAAAATGTCAACAGTTGTGAAAATGAAGCTCGTTACAAATTTCCCCTCCCCAACAGACATTTGGAACAAGCTCCTCCTAAATCCTATCTTTGCCATTATGAATTGGCCGAGTCTCTATCGCATGAGAAAATAAATGAGGTGACCAGCGAATGGGTACAGTGTAATCCCGGTGTATTTAGCAGCCCACCACCCTTGCCATTCAAAGAAGCACATATAAACAGTCATACCTTTTTAACTACCGAGCAGTTAATAGCCCCCTTCACCCTGCCAGATCAGACGTTGGTATTCCCTCCAGATAACCACGAAAAATTCAAAGACCTCCCATCTGAAGCGTATCAGCAGATCATGCCACAAAACATGCTGGCCAACAAAGTGAAGTTCACCTTCCCTTCCCCAACGATCCAGCCCCCAAATTCCCTGCTGCAGCCCTTACCCTTGCAGCCACCACTGTGTTCTACCTCTGTTACCACCATCCATCACACGGTCCTACAGCAGCACGCTGCCGCTGCCGCCAGTACATTGAAGGTTCTCCAGCCCCACCAGCAGTTCCTCTCCCAGGTCCCAGCTCTTTCCAGAGCGCCTTTACCTCATCTACCAGTAGGACCGAGGCTTTGCCCTGGGGGCCACGCAGCTTTCGTCGCCCCACCGCATTTGCCGCTGCTGCCGCCCTCGGTCCTGCACCCAACACAGCTGGCGTTTCCCCCGCTGCCGCACACCGTCTTCCCATCCCTGCTGTCCCCGCACCCAGCTGTCATTCCCCTGCAGCCCCTCTTTTAGGACAGGTTCTCGGGGATCGGGGAAGGAGCCTTCAGCTAAATGGTCCTGCTGTTTCTACAGTCCCTCGGCTTTGCAAAATGGTTCTGTGAAATAAACTGGTTAAAATTCCTCATTCCTTGGGAAGCATTTGCTGTAAGTATAATGACGCAAACATTCATGTAAAGTTCAGACCTATACTATAACTAAAGCACTGAATAGTCTGATACTAATATGAACTCTCACTCTCTATATAAGTGAAAATCATGTCTTAGAATATCTATAATGTATATAAAATATATTTATAGTTCTATAACTTATGTTGTAAAGTATTCACTTTTTGGTTTTTATCTTTGTGTATTTGCACCTATTTAATGTTTAGACAAAGCTGATGCACTATGTTTTGTACTATGTTCTCTGAAACTGTAAATCTAGTGACAAACTATCTCTTGCAATAAATTTTTGTTAACTACTTAAGTATATCAAAAATCTTTCATTATAAGCCTCATGGATGTTGTTCTTCCATGTTCTTCTGCAGCTGAATAGCATCCTCTACCCCTGCTATGTTGGGATAATCAGGTTTCCTATACATCAGTGATTTATCAGGGAGGCTGAGAGGCTAATACCTTGAGGGCAGCTGTCTTACCCAGCAAGAGAGAAAGGGTAATAGATCTGTTTGTGTTAGCGGTTTGATGTCACCGGGACAAATTTTGCCTACTTGTAGTATGTGCACAAACTGCTGACTGTTGGAGCTAATCCCTTTTATACTAAACCAGAAAAAGACGATGTAACAAAAATAACATCAGCGATGGGAGGCGGGGGGGAGGAAAATAGCAATGACAGTTTGACTTCAAGGGAATATTGCTTATAGCAAAAAGATAGAGCATAGGGAGGGTCTTGGTTCCACCAAGCATACTTTCTCTGATTGCACACGTCCCTTGGTGGGGGACAGATCTGTCGGAGTGAAGGTCCTCGCTGCCTGTACAATGTGTGAAGATAGCAAGAGCACATGAGCATGAAGGGGAGGTCAGGAACAGCTTTGCATGGGGAACCCACCAGGGTTTGATTCAGATTCTTACCTCACTTCACCCCCCTCTTTCCTGCAGCATTTTGGTAAAGAAATAGAATAACATAGAGTAGAAATTAATAATAATACTAATATGCTGACATTATTTCTAACAGTATTTCAGAGAATTCTCCCTACCTCTGCAACCTTTTTATTACTGTCAAACCTCACCTGGCTTTAGCCTGGGAAATCTTCCCATTTGCTGTAGTATGAGATATATCAGGCCCACACCTGCGATGGTCCAGAATAAAACCAGAAGTGATTCTGAGATAGAGCCATCTCTTTGAGTTAAAATGAAGTGTTATCATGTGAGTGAAGCTAAGGATTTGCAGCATGACCATTAGTGCTAGAAGTAGGCCCTCCATAATTAAGGGTAGCTGCTAGCTCTCCAATTAATTACTTCTTTTCACCTTTTTATATAGTATGATAAAAGTATATACAGTTCAACTGAAAGAATAGTAATTTTGGAATATTATTAATATACATTGCATATTAATAGTTGAAGACATTATCCATTTGAAAAGTAATACTATATCCTAAAACATATGTATCTGGCTATTCTTTTCTGCATCTATAGCATTAGAACTTACCTATATCAATATTGAAAGTTTTACTATAAAATTACATTAAAACTATAGTAAACAGCATCTTGCCACTATGATTACAGTGTCAGCTACTCAAGGGATGTGAGTTTTCCATGTTGTGCAGTTACAAAGGGCTAACCTATGTTAATAAGCAAAAAGTTGATAAGAAGGAGCAGATGAACGGTCAGGTTCCGGAGAGCAGCTCGGATCCCCTGCCTGAGACTGTGGCATGGAGCAGGATGTCGCTGAGCATCTACCCCTGTAATGCCATAAAGAAGGTATATTTTCTCTAGTTGTAATTTCAGGAATGCCTGTTTCTATTTATCTGGTACCTGAAAAACATAGCATGTAAGTGACTTTATACTCCTTTATTTCAAGAGTATGCCTACATAATCTGTATGTCTCTACTACCTCCTGTAAAATGCAGGTGCCAAGCGGGCTCTAAGCATGGGAGTCTCTATTTGAAGGTGGAAGGTGCATGCTAGCTGTGTCGTCTCCTGTCTTAGCTGACTTGCGCTGGCTTTTGTATTTCTGCCCTCTTTGGCAGTAGTCAGCACAGATGTTTCCCTGAGTTCTGACGTCTTATCAAAGACAAAATCCATCTAAGTATCTAACAGTAAACTTGAAAAAAGAAACCATGTAGGACAATTATGATTGCACGTGATCGTATCCATACATTTTTATCTGGCAGGAGATTAAAAATTGCCAATCTCAGATTTTCAGTTGCAACGTTCATTGAAAAATCCTGTCTATTAACTTAGAAGTCCACATTTTTTCAACAAAATGTCCAAACAGCTTTGAACGTTACTTTTTTTTCTTACAATTTAAATTAATTTTCTTTAAGTTTAAGTTGTTAAACAGTTTTAAGACATTGCACAATTATTTATTATCTACTGTAATTGCTTTTCAATAGTGTATAAACTACTACATCAAATGTAATAATTTTCTAGTATGGCATTCCTTTAGTGCTAGAACTGTTTGTATATGTGACTTCATATGTAAAAGCAAAACCAATATAAAAATAAATCACAAGTTAGTTTAAAATTGAACACGCTAAATTAAATGACCTAATAAAATACTCTTTCGAGTTTCTGTTTTATTATTAAATATATAACTTTGAGTAAGTTATATAAGGGTAGTTCTTCTTTTTCATGTTTTATCTGGTATTTTAGATTAAATGTGTATTTTTATTCCAAAACTTGGTAGTCTAATTTATAGGTAAAAATTATTGCAAATGCTAAATAATTTAATTTTTATCATTCTAAATAAATTCCACCAAATTTGTTAAATATAATTAATTTACTTCTGAATTTTCAAATTTACACAGATCTAGTGTGTCTATGTTCCTGGCCAGTTTGCCAGTTTTTAGAATTATTGGGCCGTCTTCCTAGTGTAAATAGTAAAAGTGATACACCTGAATTGCAAGAATGAAATCTTCAAACCTAAACCTGAATGAGGTTATAGATTTTGTTAAGTGATTTTCCAGAACAGCTTTGCAGAGAAATGCTTGAAAAGTTAATCTGTTTCACTGAGATGAGAAGAGTATCTTTTTTTTGGTCCTTGGAAAGTTGCAGTCTGTCCAGGCTATGACCTTCTTGGGGACATACCATTTCTCAGGTAACGTGAGCCATAGAGTAATGGTCTAGAGGAGCTTTTGGGCATTAAGGAACATAATCATCTCACACTATTATGGGCAGTTTGGAATAACTGGACTCTCTTATCTTGTCTGTAAGTATATAGAATTTTTTTAACGCTACCAATACATGCAAAGAATCAAATTGTTTATTTGATTTCCTTCACAAACAAGAAGCTATGCAAGGTTTTAATTGCTGTGGAGAAATCACCAGATTTCCAATTCTACAGGAGTGAGCAATGGGTAGTTACGGACATAGAAACTGCTGATCATAAATATTGGTAAAAGAAACACCTTTTACGTAGCATTATTGAGTGAGAATATTTTTATCATTTGGTGTAATCAGACAACGATGAAATCATTATGAAGCAAAGTCTTCTTTACTTGCAGAGTTAACTTTTTATTAGTTAGTAAGCTTTTACACTCTTAAAAAACTCATTTGGATATGGTATTCACACTAAGCTTTAAAAGACCATTGGGACATCCATTTCTCTTTAATATATTACTATACATGATAATACACTTCTTATACAATATACAACATGGCTATAATTTTTCTGTCAGGTTCATTTTCTATAATTGTGCATTTTTCTCAAAATACATGTTTTGTGTTATGATAATATTTATTTCATATGCTGCATTTAAAATACAGCTTTAAGTATATTTGGCCAGACTCTTAATTGGTATAAATCAATGTACAACTTCTGACTTCGGTGGAATTTCATTGGTTTGTACCGACCGAAAATTGCTCATGTTGCAATGTTCAGGATTTTGTTAACTTTCCTAGATTAAGGCAATACGTTATGACCATGTGAATGTATTTTGAAGACAGTTATTTGTTTGTAACTAAGGTAGTAAATTTTAATCTACTGGGTGTTTTACCATGATGCTCATAGTCTACATGTTCTAAACCCCATTCATTTTCTGATATCCATTACTGTACATTGCATAAAAACTTGTATGTATGTAGCAGTGCACATATTTATGCAATATGCCTACCTGTTGTAGAATTTTACAACGCTATATTAACTGTCTTTATTAAAAGTAAAGACATTTTTACTGTATAAAGATCATTTGATATTTTTAAATTAATATGGCTTACTATCTAAATGTGTATGTTATTTTATAGATCACTTAGATTTAATGTTTGCAGCAGGCATTGTTTTGTATATTATTTTATGTCCTCCCTTCTCCCCTTTACTTCAGGAACACTATAAAGTTTTCTCTTTTTCTGTTTGTCTGTGAGTAAGATTATCAGAGTTTATTGGAATTTATGTACTTATGAATATGAACCAGGTTTTTTTATTACTTCTGACGGCAAAAAATAGTGTACCAACTTTAAGAATTTTAAGACATCTTATTTTTTCTTCAAGCTTCTGCTTTATTTTATGGATTTTATAAAAGTTTGGGAGGACTTCTACCCTTGAGTCTGAATTTTGACCTGTTGGTGAAATTGTGAAACCAATGAAGTCTAAGGAACCTTTGCCATTAATGTTATTGAGGATTTATTTTGACCTGAGGCATTAGGGCTCTTTATTTATTAAAACTCTAATACTTGCTGTTTCAGTTGAATAATAATTTCATAAGGTATGATGATGAGCGCAATCAGTAAAGAAAAGTTAATCCATTTAAAATCAATCTTTTACCTCCTTTGTTGTAAGGATATTTGTGTAATTAGTGACTGTAAAGGTATATCTTTAAAACTTCTGTTACATATCATCAGTGTTTTGAAACACGTACGTGTACTTTCTATTCTGATACCAAAGGAAAAAACAGTTAATGAAAATACGGGGTTTCCTACATGTACAGGCTCATTTAGAAGTTTTAGGAAGTAGGACTACATTCATACAATATTTAGGTAAAATAATGTATCGATGGTCTTTATTTTTGCTGGGATAAGATGAAAATGTGCAAATACATGTAGAGAAAAACATAATAATTAACTAAACTTCAAATGTGAATCCATGATGGATATAGTATTATTTATGTGATTAAAGAAGGTTACTGTTAAATCAGCAGTGGTGTTTGTTTGCTACGAATGAGATTTTTAAAGAGAAATTATTCCCCCCCCCCAAAGCAAGCAAAAAAAAGGAAAATNATCCCCTTTTTATATTGTAATAAATCAAAGAAAGATCCATTTAAATCGGCATGTTTACACTACTGTGAATATAGAGAAAGTGAAGCCCAGTTCAGGTCCAAATTTTTTCTTGCAATGTAACTCGGATTTAACAGCCTAGGTAATTTGACCCAAAACCTTCTTGTGTGTAACAGACTCTTACATATGCCTTCTATGTC
>VYZW01005887.1:30488-54093 GCA_013401315.1 Balaeniceps rex | reverse complement strand
TTAACCATATTTTGAGTTTGTAAACATATGGACAAGGCACGTCTGCAGCATCTGCAATCGATCCTCATAATTACATTAATGTATTGAGAACTGAAATGAAAACCATTTCCTTTAATTCCAAAACAATATAAGTTACTGTAAAATACTTGATGAAGCTCCTTCAACAACTGTATCTATCCTAGGTTTCATTTTGAGACCCTAAACACATTGCACAACAGAATGATAGGAGAGAAAGACTACTTATTAGCAATGCTTTGGAAGTATTTGCTATGAAGAAAAGAATAAGAAAATCAGAGAGAAGGAGATTACAGTTGCTAGTACTGGAAATATTTTCAACATGTCTCTGATTTAGACAGCAAAACAGAAAGCTGCTGACCGATGTATTCACTAGTGAGGAAGAATGAGAGACAGGACTGGATCTTAATTAGCGTGGAGTAGTCATTTTAACAGAGAAAAATTACAAATGTTTGGAATTTAGAAAACAATACCAAAATTCAATTTTTTATGTGTAATAGAATACAGAAAAAATCAGCAAACCTCAAGTTCTGCCTTGAGAGAAAAGCAGGTATGGGTAGGTAGAAAGCTGGGTGGGCTGGCTGCAGCTCACAAGACCTGGGAGCCAAGTAGACAATGTTCAGTGGGATTGTTCACTAAAATCAATTGAAAAAATAAAGCTACCTATGTGAAATGCTTCATTTTTCACAGTACTGAATTTTCCTACTATACACTATTTCCTCAGTGAAACTTTTGACAACTTTGATTTTAACTCCAATTTTGGGCAAGTCCTACAGGCTAACTGATTCAGGCCCAGGGTGTGGAGTGGAAACATTGTCAGCAACACTGACAAATGGATACCAGGTGGACAATTTGGAAAGCAAAAACCTGGATTACTTTGGACCCACATTATACACGAGAAAACAGAAAACTCCCAGGTGACACTGCGCTTCTGTGGGCCATGTCTCCATGGAAGACAGATTTAGAATGAGGCAGCAGCTATGGAAGTAATTGAGGCAACAAAAGTGGTCAAGAGGAAAATCTTAAAGCATGCTAAGAAAGAGGACTTATACAGGAGAATCTTCAAGAACAGCCACTAAAGAAATGGGGGGAGTGACAGCAGAGCCAAGAGAGGGCTCTCATGAGAGCTAGAGGACAAAGCTGCCGAGGAACAAGGAAAAGGAAGTAGCCCAGAACAACAAAGCCAGCCAAAAGTTTGCATGAAGTTAGGGTAGACTAAAACACTGATACTGAGAGAGAAAAAAGTAGTTGATGGCTTCATTTCGAGCAGGTTCTCTGGAGTGGAGAGTGTGGCATCTGTTGAAAACACACAGGGCAACGTGGTCTAATCTGTTCTGTACAGGTACTTACACCATGCTCACCACCATAATGCGAATGCCCTCCAGCAGTGCATTAAGCTACATGATTAACATCTGCTAGCAGTTGTGCTAATTTCCATCATTCTATCAGGTACTGCAAAACCAGTGAGAGTTAAAGAAGCTCTTAAAAACAGGCCTTTTCAAGGCAGGAAGGTGGTTAATGGATATTCAGGTTAATATACGTCCCACTGAGTTCTGTCAAGACTGTAAATCACCATCCTAGGATAAATTTCTATTTACCCAGAGATTACAGTGTTCATTGCAGGTAGCATCATGACACAGTCCTTGAAAGGCTAAGAGTTACAGGAAATAATTTTCCAAGTAGGCTACCTACAGTTTACAGCAAAATTTTACACAAACCCATTCTAAAGTGGCAAGGACTCCAGTTAAATCCCTGAGGCCTAATTCTTCTTCCATTTACAATCAGCTGATCCTTACGTGACACCCACTACTTTCAGTACTTTTTCCTGATTCAATTCTGTATCAGAAAGAAGAAGAAACAGATTTTCAAAATCATGTCTGACTTCTCCCAAATTGTTCAAACTCACAAACCATAAGCAGTGATCCATGTATTTTGAACTATATGAAAGAATATTTCCATGAGATCAAGGAACTGAATAATGCAAACTCACATTTGTCTTATCAATGCCATGCAGATTGGACCATTCTAATGTGAAATAAGCCTATACTCTGCGCTGGTATTAAAAGGAGACACTATGTGCCTTGAGAACACTGAAGATGACAAGAGGCATAGCAAAGTCATGAAGGCTATGCCTGCTTTTTTCACTACAGCTCTAAAGGAAATATATCTACGTCACACTCTGATTCTATTTCTTTAGAATTGCCACAGCAAGATTTATGAAGGTACACCTGGAGATTGACTGCCTACCACCCATGGTGCATCTTCCTGTGGTTCAAAAACTGATTATAACCATTATATTGGGATGGAGACTCGTATTCCTCTTAAGTTATCATCACTGAAATGAAGATATATTCTGCTTTGACAAGTTTTATTAATTACTCAGCATGCCCATCTAAATCAAAATATTTTCAACAGGTAAGTACTTTCTAAATGCTTCCACTGTGTGGCTTTACAGATGGAAAGATGCCTAATTTTAAGTTACAGCACTGACTTCTAAGCCTTCTGATATCTTCACTATCTGATTCCATAAACATGATCGCATTTCACCTGTTAAACCACTGGGCAACCTAATCCTAGACCCCCCCCTAATATTTAGTTTCAACTTAGAACAATGATCTGGACTTACGAAACACACCTCAAACCCTGGATCCCTGGATCCCAAACTGTGATAAGTATGCCATTGCTGGTATGTTTACCCAATGTTCTACCTTTTGACTTCACGATATCTTTTTAAATGCACCTGAACCAACCAGAAGTCCGGTGGCTACCAAATTAGGCATATTTCTGCTTCCCATTTACTCCTAAGGTCAGATGAAATCTCTGTCTGAATTCATCTCCCAGTAACAAGTTAGCACAGAAAATATTAGCAGAGTGACCGTCCAGTACAGAAGACAGCTACATCACTTATTGAACAGTTACTTAAACTGTGATGAGAATTAAAAACACTTTGGCCATTCACTTTCTGTATATCAAGTAATTGTTTAAGTATTGAAAAAGAATTAAAAGTAATCACTGCAGTTTTCCTACAAGGTGCTTGCCTACTACATAAGAGATAATTGTTCCTTTCCGTCACGATTCAGCTGGTGTTTTTATGATTCAAGGTTCTTGACATAAGGTTTTCTTGAGCAGGATATTATTTTCCTGATGGGGTGGGTACCACGAAGTCATACTTCTAAAAGGCCTCTCTTTACTCTTTTCAAAAGGAGACAGGACAGCATTACGATTGTCTTCGGGATCAGTAAAACATGTGGGTGGCTGCATGGAAACAGTATTATATAGTGTGGGTAATTGCTTAGTCGTGCCTTTCAGTTAACTAAGCTTAGGCTTGTTTTTTTGTCTTGATTAGCCACGCAAGTCAGCTTGAATGTTTCACTTCTGGGAGAAATTTCACAAGCACCTCAGTCTTCATTTTATTGTCTGAACAGAAAACTGATATTGATAAAGAACCCTGCCCAGGTGAAAGGGATTAAAACAGACTCTGAAAGTCCCAGAACCACCAGCTTTATCACTTATGAAGCAGGAACCATCCCCAGAACTAGAATATTAATAGGCGGTTACTGAAGGAAAAGTGTTGAAGATTTATGTATCCTCCTATCACTGAAGGAAGCTTGTACCTCTTATTCTGGGTTGATAGCAGTTAAAATATTTTTACAATACACAGCTTCACTATAAAACCTTTTTCTGCTGGGGTTACATCCTAAAGAGAAGGAATTAGAACAAAAACATTAGCAGTGTGCACATTTGTCTTTACAATAAATTTATTGTTGCAAACTAACTGGAGGCAAAAGGCTTCAGGAAAAAAAAATATTCTGATAAAGTTTATATACATAAAGAAAAATCAGAAGGTTTGACAGTGTTCTATTCCACGGGATGATGGTAATATTTTTGGCACAGTATATCCTAATACGCTAGGGGAAAAAAAAAAAGAAAACAATTTCTGAAATAAAACCTGTTTCCAGCATTAAAATCTAGCTCTATTTCCCTCAGCTGTCACCTGTGATAAGGAAAAGAAAGACTCAAACTCCTTTTCTTTTCTTCTGACAGCTGCTATTCCACAACAGGCCAGCTATCCTGCCGTGGTTTGACACCTCTTTGTCAAGCAGGCTGTTTCCTCTGCATGAAGGCATCTGATGCTGCAAAGACCAGACGGAGGACTAGCTGCAATGGCAACAGAGCCACAGTGATGACTGAGGATGGGATTTTCAAAAAGGCTCGAGTCATTTATGATCACAGATCCCATTGAAAGTTAATGAAGTCTGGGCTCCAAAATTACTATATTCTTTTAAAAAACAAACAAAAGAAATCTACCTTCAAAAAATTCATTATAAGATTTTATCTAGCTTATAATGAACATAAAGAGGAACACAGAATAGAAGATGGGGTAGTGTTTTGCAGCTGTGAAATGCAACTCTTTCCTAGTTTTTATTTCTTGCACTCTTTTTAAAAAAAGGTCTTTGTTTTAGGCAAGTCAACTCCTTGTTGCAGTTGGGCTTGTCCTGAAACACTCTAAAAGAAAACTTTTCATTCTGTAGAGCTCCTATGAAGATTTCGAAATTATTTCAAAAAACTTGGAAGTTTGGATTATGTGTGATGATAGATATCTTCCTTTAAAAAACCCTACCCTTGATTCCCGAGCCCAAACCATAGCAAGCACAAGGAATAAAATTGTGAAGAGGGGACTTGCTTTTATGGCGTGCGGGATGCTTCAGTCCTGTTCTTATAGGCATAGATTAAAGAAGCTGAAACCTTTTTCAGGAGAATGCCAAAAAGCTGAGTACCTCAGAAGACAGCTGGGAACTTCTGGACAGTTCAGCACTTCAGATGTGTTCCGGCTGTATCTCCCCTGATGGTAGCTTGACAAGGGGAAGCTAAAAAGGACCGTTAGCTCTAGGTTGCCCTTACATGAAAGAAAAAACCGGGAAGTCTAACTAAACCACTTGGCCACCTATTTTATGCTACTGAGACAAAAAATGCAAATGGCAGAACATAATGTCAACTTGGACTCAGGATAACTTGTATAATTTTCCTTGCAGAAAGCCTTGAAAATGTTTGCTGTGCTGCTTTGTGTCTTCCTCTGGAACGTCAAATGCACTAGAGAACACAGCAAAAGGTCAGAAAGAGTTTGGAGCAAAAGTACTGAAGATTTAATCCTGCCCTGTTAGTCTAGTTTGGCAACACAAAACACTTAAAAAATATAGTATGTCCTGTGCAGTTCAACATGCCAGTCTGTATTTCTTGCCTCTGGTTAGCAAACAGTGTGACTTAACCACATCTCAATTTATGGCTATGTGATAGCCAGCTTCAGTTGCTGTCAGTCATGCATCCCCTAAGGAAATGAATCATAATCATAATTTTGCACAGTGACTCTGCAAAGACTTTGTCATTAAAAAGCTTGATTATCCTTGTTAGTAAGGTTTTTAAACTTTTACATACGACGGTTTGTTCTCAAAGCTTGGTATTGGGAAACACTTGCTAAAGATAAGTAGGCAAAGTGCTAACTCACCCTTTTTTGCTTCCTCTGCTAGAATAGCTTCTTGATTCTAATTAATGAAAGTATACTTCATGTCATGTGAGGAGCCATTGCAGCTGCCACAAGGATATTATATATTTTTGAATAGAAGAAAAAGCTCTGAGTCATCTTGACATGAAGAAAGAGTTTTTCTATTTAGATGTCAGAGCTACACAATCAGTTTTGTTACCCCCTTTTTTACTGTTTGGCATTTCGGATGAAGTGATCTGGAAAGGATAAAGTGATTTATACCCTAAGGTGGCATTACTAGTAAACAGCTCAGACTAGGTTGTCAGAAAAGTAAGGTTAAAAGGAAAAAAAATAGTCAGAGAGCTGATGCACTACCCCAATTGCAATGGAAGAGTCAGCTGGGTGGCTCGGCTCCAGTCTCAGGCCAAACAGCATGAGGACGCTGTGGCCCCGGTGTGCAGGCAGACCATGGCAAAGAGGCATAGGGCAAAGCAGCCACCCAAATCAGAGTCGCACCAGCACCTCCCTGGGGCCCTGCAGCCCACAAGTAAGGTACAAAAGCAACCCGGTTTTGTTATTCCTTGTTTCCAAGCAGAAACACAAGTACTGAGCTTATCTTTTCACACTTAGGAGTTAACAAAGAGCAAGTAAAATCAGCTTCACATTTTTCTGGTGATACAATGCAAACTGGGCTTGTGGGTCTGGAACACAGATAGATATACTGATCCAAACAAGAAAGATGTGATAGCAAGGCAGTCCAGTCAAGCCTCATGCTGGAGAGAAACTAAATTCAAATGTCCTTTCTTTGATGGTGCATCCTCGTTGATATTATATTTCTTAATTTATTAGGGTAGACAGATGCAAAAGTGCCAGAATGATAAAACTGAGGCAGTTGTATGGAAATTGTGAAGGAAATATTATCTGTGTGCCTCCTTTAAACTTATGATCTTGTGCAGAGCCATTTTACACTTAAGTGAAACTGTCCCTGATCAGAATTTCCTGCAATACCTTAGGGGAAAAAATTGCATGCAAAACCACTTCAACAAATGTTTCTGAATGCAAAGGTCAGAGAAGAACCAAACTGCTTTCAAGATTACATTATCAGGAAAGATTCCCAGAGTGAGTGAAACATCAATCAAAATAAAAGAGTCCTGAGAACACAAGCTGAAAATTGTTTGCTTGCAATTATTCCATTTATTTTTGTGATGTGCTTTTCTGTTGACACATTTATCCCAAAAGGATACTCAATTTTCACGGTAGAAATATCATACAAAGAATATGGAATTCTCTTTCAGTGAAAAGTATGAAAACACTAAAAATACAGAAAATAATTTTCCGATGCTGATAACACTGAATCTTTATTTCCCTGGTTATCTCTGCTATTCAATGATCAAACAGCAGAAGGACTAAGATACTGGTACTTCGAATAAATAGTGTAATTAGTAATCTAAGCAAGAACAAGAAAAGTACAGAAGCCAATTTACCAATGGGAGGGGGGAACCAATTAAGAATTTACTTATGTTCAGCATTTATTATTTTAATATGCAGGTCTTTTATTTTGCAGTCTGTACAAGTCTCTTCATTAAAAATTCCAAAATATACAAATATATATTCATGCCTTACAGACATTTTCCTGAAAACATATTTGTACATATTTCATATAAACATGGGCAAGCATTTAGGTTACTATTTAAACAGTCTAGTCCAAACGTGCACATATGTATTCATTTAGAATGTGTATCTACGTATGCAGATCAGGTAACTCTGTGACCTTTTTGTATATGTAATTACTCAATTTGCTCACCAAAATACGTATTTTTTATTTCTGGTGAAACAGATAATAGATAATACTTCATAATTTAGTTATTTCAGCCTAAACCTAATAGTGCAAACATGAGCACCCATGATTTATTTCAAGCACAAGAGAAGTGCTTTCAACAAAAGAAGTCACTCGCACTGTAATGTTTTGCCAGGCAAGTCTTTATACAAGGAAAATGCGTCTAATCTAAAAAGTCATCAGACTCAACCTTTTCTCTCACACAGTCACACCCAGAATTTTAAAGAAATAAACTGCCAAACAGTTTACAAATACTGCATATTAAGACGATTATTTTATCACTTCTGCATATTTTTAGACAAGGATAAGAAATCATAGATGAAGACAGATGCCTGTACTAATATCGAAACTATCAACTGTTTTCACTGCTGTCAATTATGAAAAACAATCTTTTCCAGAAAGCAGTTGATGATTTTGAATGTCCTAGTTTTGGTAGGGCCCAAACAAGCCCTTTTCAAGGATTTTCAGGGCTGAATTCATGGCATTTCTTGCACAAGATGAGTTTCTAGTATTTTCTAAAGTCAGTCCCAAATTAAGGAACCCCTTCACCAGTCCCACATTTCCACACATAAACTGTATATTGGGAGCAAATAGGACTGCCCTATAAGAGACTCTGATCCTTCTGTACTTAGTACTGCCAAAAAGAACTGTCAGTCATTCCAAAGAACATTATTATATGAAATGCTACAAGATTTCTTCTTTTTCCTCACTGTTGACAAATATCAATGAGTATCTGGGTGCTGAAAGATAAAGTGGGGGTGCAAAGCTATTTGTGCTCTCTGCATACTGCTGAAATGCAGCTGCATAGCCCCTTCTTCCACCTAATCCAGAAAATGCTGCCTAATATGTTACAGAGCATCTGGTCAAGACTGAAGCGTATCGCTGAACACTAGTTGGTAAAACTGAATCTCAGTGAAATGGATGTGATACCAGCAGAGTGGCAGAAGCTACCAGAGTTAATGTCAAGATTATACATGGCCCTTTCTCTGAGACTGTGTCTACTTATTACTCAAATTTGCAATTTGCGGATACTCCTGTCTCCCGTTGCTACTAGAGAATCCAACTGCTATGGTGTTTCAGCAGGATTTTTCATTGCTGCATGACCAGAAGACTGCAATCGTGCTGCTGCTTTCACCTTTCCAGTGAGCTATCCCAGCCATGAGTTCATATGTTCCTTTAGCTATAACATTGCACCTGCCTTAGGTGCTGTTGTGGTTTAGCCCCTGTCGGCAACCAAGCACCACACAGCCGCTCGCTCACCCTCCCCCCTGGTGGGATGAGGAGAGAATCGGAAGGGCAAAAGTAAGAAAACTCATGGGTTGAGATAAGAACTGTTTAATAATTGAAATAAAATAACAATAATAATAATAGTAATAAAAAGTGTAATGAAATGGAGACCAATGAGAGAGAGAGAAACAAAACCCAGGGGAAAAAAACACAAGTGATGCAACCCGCCAATCGATGCCCAGCCAGTCTCCAAGCAGCGATCGCTGCCTCCCGGCCAACTTCTCCCAGTTTATATACTAAGCATGACTTCATATGGTATGGAATACCCCTTTGGTCAGTTTGGATCAACTATCTTGGCTGTGCCCCCTGCCAGCTTCTTGTGCACCTGGCAGAGCATGGGAAGCTGAAAAGTCCTTGACTAGGGTAAGCACTACTTAGCAACAACTAAACCATCAGTGTGTTATCAATGTTATTTTCATACTAAACCCAAGACACAGCACTATGCCAGCTACTATGAAGAAAATTAACTCTATCCCAGCTGAAACCAGGTGCCTTTAATATGCTATATCAGGTAAATCCTGAATGATAAATGACTTTCATTAATGAACACTGGATGGCAATTATGACATTATTTGCATTGCAGTTGTGCCTAATACTTTGCACTAATATCAAGGATCAGTTTTCCTAGGTAGTGAAGAAAAACACTGTAAGACAATTCTTCCTCCAATCCCACGTAATGTTAAGAGATGGCTAAAACAAAGAGTAACTTAGGGACATGACACTGTTATATGATAGCACACAGAAGAGGAATAGCAAGAAACATTTTGCATCAGTCTTGTTCTCTTGCCTTGTAGACCAATGCTTCATCCACTGGATTATGTTGCATTGCCGTGAACGATTCCCCTCAGCAGTTTGCAAGGTGTGATTAATTTTGCATAAGCCATTTACAAATACTACCCTAAATCTTATAAAGCAAGGACTGCAAGGTAATTGCTGCAATTTGATTCTTCTTTGAAAGCATACGGATTCTGTATTTAAGAACAAATTCTGAATTCCATCAATGATTTGTGGAACATGATTATCATATCTAAAATTTGAAACCACTAAAAGATAGAAAATGAAAGTAGAATATAAATTATCCAGCATCAGTGCCTCATTTTAGGGAGAAAAAATATTTAGAAAGGAACTGATGATGCCTGAGATTCACACTGATTTAACCTTTAACAGGCTGACATGTTGTATTTTATGGTGTAATGTAATCACAGTTGTACTTTTTTATTGTCCAACTCTTTCGTATCTGTAAATGGCATTAGATAAGTCTATAAATAATAATTGGGGAGCTAATTGGGCCACAGCCGTATTTTTTTACTTCCTTAATGCATTCTATGCTATAAAAACAGTGTGAGGCTGGTAACACTAGAAAAAATAAGCACAATTAGCCTTCCCTATATGCAACTGTACATTTCAAGATTTGGCTAAGTGGGTTGGTATTACACTTCACTGCTGCAAGTTCAGGAAAGGCAGATCATTGAATAAAGTAAAAATTAACTGTGGAAAAATCTTCATACGGCACTACAGCATTTTGCATTCCATACCTATGAGGAGACTTCCAGACGTTTTAGTGGGACAGTTCTTTATCTTTGCCCTTGCTTCTGATGCTTTGTTTCTTTTACAGTATTTTATTCTAACTACTGCTGATATGTATTGAGGTTAATGGAAACTCAGGCCACAGTGGTTCTGAGATGTTAAAGTATCTTAAATTTTACACATGGAACTGTTGCATTCATTAAATGAACTTTTTGAATAATGGTCTGATTTTTCTGGATTAGCCTACCACTTTGTCCTCAGAGGGACCAGACTCAATTTACCTGATGAAAAAGCCAACACTCTGTCCAGAATTTCACAGCAACTGATATCAACCTAACATAAGAATCTCTTTTAAGAAAAATTAAAAACAACCAAAACCCCAAGGAACCGATCAAACAAGAAAGATCTTAATTTTTTTTTTTTTTTTTTGTTCTCTTCCTCTGTCTTTAGTCAGTTTGATTTGAAAAAAGAACACATGATTTTGTAAGTAAGCTCCAAATCTTTTGGTGGATATCATTAACAGGCCGTCATTATCAACCAAAACAGGTTTTCTACTTTATATATTTTTTCTTGCTGTCAGAAGAGATGAAAGAAGCTTAGCATCCTCTGTGGGCTTGTAAAGAATATGAATCTCCAAGGATACAACATTGAACACAGAATACTAGGACACAGCCAGAACCAGGGGGAGCCAACAACCCATCTAAACAACACAGCAACAGTGTTGGTTGGTCTCATCTAGGATGGAATCTCAACGTTCATTCTTTCAACTCCTACTCCTGTGACTTATTTTCTTTCCTTGCAAATAAATTATGTGGTTGCTTTTCCTGTGTTTTGTTTTGTATTTAGCCCAGAAGTCACATGCTGCTTAGCCATGGTAGCCTTCTAGTATTTCATACAGTTTAAAAATTGGTTAAGGTTGTACAAACTTACTGCCAGAAAATCTTGCCTGTTGGATTCACAATCTAGTCTGGGTAGCTTAGAAGTGAGGTCTTTTCTTGATAATGTCCTCTACAACAGTCTCACAAGCAAGCTGGGAAAACACAGTCCAGGTAAAATTTCTATCATGATATGCACACATCTATTAATGCTTGTGCCCAGAGTAATTATCAGTATCAGGCCTTCAAGCTTTGTCTATTCAAAGTTTTCAATAACATCTTGTAGGACTGAATAGGGAACATATCTTTCACCTCTAACACTAGCCTTGGAAAGATTACAAATGCCAAAGGGACAGGATCAGAGTTGAAGAGATAGCCCCCAAATTAACCAGATAAAGGAAAAAGAGCAACTTTAGATATCAAATGGGGACTGAAAACGCAGAATAAGTTACTAGGCAGCAGAAAGGCATATGAGTACCTCCTTAAATAAATACAAACTAACCATGAATTATACAGAGCAATGAGATCATGTTGGACATACTCCAACATGGCATGTATATGACATATGTGATACACTGAGGGCAATTATTGTGCTCTATCTACTGCTGAAGAATACTCAGCTAGAATACTCCGCCTAGTTTTGAGCACCACAATTTAAGGAAAATATGGCTAAACTTGAGCTATTTCAAAGGAACACAACAGAACATTAAGTCTTTTGTTAAACATGTGCTATATAGACAGCCTGAAGAAATTAGCTTTGCTCAGATTAGAAAAGAGATAAAGGAGGTAGATATCATGGAGGGTTTCCAATAGGCAAACAGCCAGAAGAACACAGTGACCCTCTGCTCTTAATGTCCACAGGAGAAAAGACTTAAAAACATCAGCTTGCCTACCATCGCAGAAGACACAATACATCTTTCCTTATAGTAAAGAATGGTTATTCCATGGAACAGACTGCTTGGAGGGTACAATATCTCCATCCTCAGAGGTTTTTAGGAGCAAGCTAGACAAATATCAGTCTGGATTAATTTCAGCATATTTGATCCTGCCATGGATGAGAGGTTTGATTAGGTGGCCTCATGAGGTGTATCTACTTCTACATTTCTATGACGGTCTTCATTCTGACTTTTCTTAATCAAATGAAGTCTTAAGCTTTTCAGTTCTTTATCTCCCTGCAGACTCGCACAGGTTTTACTCTATTTTTCCCTTTCTAACAGTAATGTGTTAAAAATCCCTGGTGCTCACCACAAGTTAAACATCTTCTCTGGCATTCTCAGGTAATTTGAACATTGAACTAGTTCTCTCTGAGTGTGGAAGTAAATAACACAGTTGTTGGGAAGTGTAAAATGAACCAATGCAATGTACAGATGACATCTATTATTAAAGGACAAATAGGTAATTCACTAAAAATGAAAGGTTATAAACAACAACATAAACTCAACACCAACAGGGGGGAAAAGGTTTATATTACTTCACCTTGAAATCATGTTCCAGAAACTTGAAATTTTGACTCCTGAAAAATTAGATTTCTTAAAATAGACAGAAAATTAGATGAATTTGCCTATGAAGAGATCCTTCTTACAGCTACTTAATTATTTTGAATATTATTTCACTCACTTCATGAAATATGCCTCATTTTTCACATGAACTTGCAAAACCGTTAATATCGATGCACTTTGGAGGTAAACACTAGACAACTAGTTAAATAGAAATTGACCTAGCAGCTCTGTTTTTTATCAAAGATTCTGTAGTAGTACTCTACATCAAATCTTTGATTATCATCTTTCTTTTGTTCTTCCGTCATCCAGACATCTTCATTACATTATCACAATCTTTTCTATACTGTAAACAGTGTAGAACACTAACTGGAAGTGGAAAATTCAGCAACTAATGAAAAAGCACTAAAATTACTTTTTCAAAGCTGATCTCAATCTTTTTCTCCAATCTCAATAATTAAGAACACTAAATGTATTTCACTAACACATGATGCTTGGTGGCTACATTAAAAAATGTACTGAATAATTGGTCTGTTTGAAACAAGACGCAACGCACACCCTGTAACTCCTATTAAATTTGACCATGAAAACTTTTACAAGGATAATTAGAACCAAACCAAATACATGAGGAATAATATCAAGGAGAAATGATAATAGCAGAAGTTTATCTAATTTTTTCAGCTATAAATTTGGTTTGGATTAAGTTTATAATCAGTATATTTTGACTCCGTGTTTGCTCAGGCTTTGGCAACTTGTCAATAGTTTGTTAAAACACAGACAAATCTGCGCTTGTGACAGTGTGATACTAAAATGTAAATGGAGAAGAGACAAGACTTCTCAATGTTATTAAACTATGATGTTTTGAGGATATTATCAGAGAAGATGCACATAACATCAACTATGTAGTCAAAAAATCATTTAAATTATTTTTTACTTGTAAAGTTTAATAAGAATATCGACACGTTCAAATGACTGACTCAAAACTCCACTCCCCAGCCACACAGGCCGTAAGCATTTTCAACTTTGTTAAACTCAGTTACTTATTTGAATTATTAAAATGATGCATCCTGTGTTATTATGTGTAAACAGAGAAGTGCTATAATGTATACCAAAGTTATTTTAAACATAGGTAAAATTGAAAGTATGATTCTTGTATGTATGACTCCTCTATATGATTCTTGTAACAACTTTTTCTCCAGGCTGACTACAGCGGGCAGTAAAAATCAGGAGTTAACACAACATACATACTACATATTTACAGCTCATCCTTACTATACAATTACTCTTTATCTCACTAACCTAAACCACCTCCTTTTCATCTTCTCTTCATATTAATTTCCAATATATGTGTACTCTAGCACCATCCAAAAAAAATGAAGGCAATTATTCTCTGGACTCTCTCAAAGGGTGGAGGTGGAGAAATTCTGTCTCAACACAGAGACTGTTTCTTAACACAGTCCATGCACAGTAGGTTGTAATGATCCTGTATGACTGTATCTCAGATAATTATCAATTTAAGGAATAACTAAAGTGTATCGGGCTGATTTTGGAAAAACATGTTTTAAGTACATTTGGAAGTACACTTTGTTCTCATTAAAGACTATATATTTTACTGCTGCATTCAATGTCAGATGCTGTACAAGCTCTTGCTTGGGTTCATCTATGCTGGAGAACAAGCAGGAAGTTCACTTCTTACAGCAGCAGAAACCAAGAGACTCTGCTTCTGGAACTGTAAGTTCATGGACTTATCAATACCTTCATGTTGGTCAGAAGAGCACAAAGCAAGCCATAAAAAGCATCTTTATCAAGACAAAGCTAACAAACAAGTCACACAATCTCTCACTGTAGAGCATCTAATTTATCCATCTAGGTTTTCTATAAAGTCAAGATGACTTTAGAAGGCAGTCAAAATCCATCTTTTACTGTATAAAATACATTATATTATCCCACTAGTAATCAAGCTCCAAATTAAAATCAGTTACATGTTGGGCGGGGTTCCTCACCATCATTCTTACTCACCCTCTCATGGCTGGAGGTTTCTAATTTCAAGCTTAAAACTTGTTCATGGCTAGCCTGTGTGAATTTGCTTTTTATTTCTGCCAATTAATACCAATTAATAAGTTCAGATGTTTTTTCTTCAGAGTTATCAAAGTGAATTTTTTCTTATTTCCTAGAATGAATTTCAATAAAATTAATATACTGTAAATATGATTCCAGTGGAACACTGATCCTCTAGGAAATCTTAAAGATAAGTTGCAAATAAATTGCAAACAACTCATAGGGAATCAAGGAGAATGTCCACAGCAGACATGCAGTAGGTCTGTCATGAATGGTCCCAGACTAGCTGAGGAAGGACCTGTTGAAGTTTGTATCTAAGACAGACAGAAAGAAAGATTTATTAGCAAAGAAAATATGCTATTTGTGTGTAACAAGGGCTAAAGAAGACACTGAGGATATAGTTGCCATTTAAAGCAACTCCTGGGGCTGCCTCAAGTTGAAGTGTGTTCGTTTTTTTTTTCTTTCCCTATCATTCAGAATCTGCCTCAAATGTAGTAAAAAAACTTTAGCACAAGTGATGCAGATATCTCTGTGTTAACGTGACTGGTGAGAGGATTAATGTGGAGAATTAATCTGGATATTAAATAGGCATTACTTCATACTATCAGAAAATGAGAAATGTTAGATGTGCATATCCTATATGACTGAGCAGGAAAAAATGCTCTTATCAAGCTAAAGACTGTTTTTTAAAAGCAATTTATAAGGGGATGGAAGTGGAATATAAAATGGGACACCTGCTCAAAGTTTATTATGATGGCCATACCTCTGGCTTATACTGGCCCACAGAGGTAACGATGACACCAAGTACATCAGGATTTAATATCCTCAGTAAGTCCCCCAGAAACTTGTAAAGGGGATTTCAACACTACTTCAAAAGTGGTGATAAAGTAGCAGAGGTAAACAATTCAAGGCTGGGATTTGAAATTCAGTGCAAGTAAAAGGGAGTTCAGACTAGGTGTCCTGGTCCAGGTTTACATCTGATTAAAAGATCACTGGGTGCATGGATGTAGACAGAAAACACAGACCCAGGTGCAAGATAATAGGAAATGGGAATACTCAAAGTTCTTATTAAGTACACTCAGCTGCTTGCCTGAACAGGGCTCAATAGAAGTAATTTCTGAGTAATATTGTGATGAACTGAAGGAGGAGTGTAGGAGTGGTAGGACAGCTTCCCTGGCAAGCAAACTTGCTCTCATCAAACACTTTTTCTTGTTTATTTACTGCTGAGGTTGCCTGAAAGTATTTTTGTTATGAATGAAGTATGGAGATCTGGGAAAGCAAGAAGAATCACTGGAAACAGGAAAGATGTAATAAAATATTAAATGATTCCCCAAATTTTACTTTTAATTGTGCTGTTGACTCCTATGAATTGATATCCTTTTAAATAGGGCACAAAAAAATGGGCAACTATCATGCCGAATGCTCTGCAGATATATCCACAGAGGCAGACACAGCTGTGCATAGCTGGCACAGATGTTTTAGTTTTATTTTTGTTAGCTCTCAGTCAGATTTTAGGGGGAGACTACCCACAGCTGTCGCACACAATAAAATAATGTACCGGCGCTAATCCTCATCTACAATGGGACTCATAGTACCAGTACTAGATGTAGGGTTACTTGCTGCTCTAGGCAAAGAGGTGAATGCCCATTTCTCCTGGTCTTTAGTCTTTCAGACAATAGTCATTAACTGTTGTAGCCATAGGTGAATGTTTGCACAGTACTATACTTGTCCCTAGGAGTTACTGCTATGACACTTTAGATGCGTAAGAACAGTATCTGCAGTCACACTCAAGGGGATGAAAATTATATGTCCGAAAGAAATTTCTCCCTACGGTACAGTATTACACAAGTAAGTGCCTTATAAGTTTTTACAGCTTTCTTTCAAATACCTTCCACTGCTCATTTTTGAAAAATGACATTACATGGAACAAAAGAGTTGTCACATAGAAAGAAACCTACATTTTTATGGTGTTTTCACTACTCCTGTCTTCTTTTAGCTTCAGTTAATATCAGGTAATCCAACTTCTCAAAAACTAGAGAAAAAGAAGTTGTACTGGATTCAATTAAATTAGCACGTATAATCTCATGTATTTTTCTCTCTTGGTGTTCAGGACAGGCTATAATATTTCCCTGTCCATGTTTTTTTCTGAATTAAAAAAAATGATAATGCATTATTACATTTTCAGAGTTAAGACCACAATTTTGTTTTTAAATTTAAAGCAAAACCAAGTAAAAATGTTCTGCAACAAGAATAATTGGCATCACTGCCTGTACAAAAACTTATCATGTAATATATGCTATTTTATATGTTTGGGCAGAGTTCTTCATACGTACCATAACAATCCTACTAGAAGGAATTCATATGATTCAATTTTACTGGAATTAATATGGTTTAACATTAATTGACATAGCACATAAATATAGAACTCAAGTATATGATTATCGCTGAACAGGTGAATTCTGATGTGTAAACCGACCCCCACTCCTCACCCTCCTACCCTCCTCCCTCCCAAAAAAGATTATACGTGTGCTCCAAACAGGCACTGATAGTCAAGTTGCAGTGGTCCAGACTGCAAGTTCAAGACTTTAACATAAAATGAACAGATGTGAGGGCCAAAACAGAGCCACTATTGCACCAGATTTTTCTCAAGGAGTTTCCCAGTTTCCCCCTCTTATACACAGTTCCCGAGAACTTATCTGACTTGGCACCATGGCAGAAGTTCAGAAGACAACACACCTTGCAGACCAGGAGCTTGATCTTTGAAGTAATTCTACAGCTCTATGTTTTCAGTCAAATGATCTAATGGTAGGAGCGATCTTGATGAAACTTTTACCCCACCCCCAACCATGTCAAACAGTCAATCTGTTTTAGCATTGTATCTATGCCCCAATCCTTCAAAAGTTAACAAATGTATGCATAGTATGAGAGGTCACTAAGTTCCACATACGTGTGCATAGCATATGTGCTCTGAAATCAGGCATGCAATTCTTTACCTGCCTCTCCTACCATTCGACTACTTTGATATTCTTTTCACTGATGCCATTTTTGGAATGGCATCTCTGTCTTGTTAAAAGCCATCCCACAGTCACAATCCAAAATCCAAAAATATCTCCTCCCAGATGAACTGCATGTTCTCAGGCCTTCCCCTAACAACCCATAAGGCCGATTGTCTTCACCTTACTGAGTCTTTGAGCCTTTGCAAATCTGCCTTCTCTTTCACTTGATCTGGTTCTTATGCAATACCATGACGTAGTGACTGAAATTTTGGGTGAGAAATAAAAACAACTGCATAATGCTAATATAGAATCATAGAATCATAGAATGCTTTGGGTTGGAAGGGACCTTTAGAGGTCATCTAGTCCAACCCCCCTGCAGTGAGCAGGGGCATCATCAACTAGATCAGGTTGCTCAGAGCCCTGCCCAACCTGACCTTGAATGTTTCCAGGGATGGGGCCTCCACTACCTCTCTGGGCAACCTGTTCCAGTGCTTCACCACCCTCATTGTAAAAATTTCTTCCTTATATCTAGCCTAAATCTACCCTCCTTTAGTTTAAAACCATTACCCCTTGTCCTGTCACAACAGGCCTTGCTAAAAAGACTGTCCCCATCTTTCCTATAGGCCCCCTTTAAGTACTGAAAGGCCGCAAGAAGGTCTCCCCGCAGCCTTCTCTCCTCCAGGCTGAACAGCCCCAACTCTCTCAGCCTGTCCTCGTAGGAGAGGTGCTCCAGCCCTCGGATCATTTTTGTGGCCCTCTTCTGGACCCGCTCCAACAGCTCCATGTCCTTCTTGTGCTGAGGGCTCCAGAGCTGGACGCAGTACTCCAGGTGGGGTCTCACCAGAGCCGAGTAGAGGGGCAGAATCACCTCCCTCGACCTGCTGGCCACGCTTCTTTTGATGCAGCCCAGGATACGGTTGGCCTTCTGGGCTGCAAGCGCACACTGCTGGCTCATGTCCAGCTTTTCATCCACCAGTACCCCCAAGTCCTTCTCCGCAGGGCTGCTCTCAATCCCCTCATCTCCCAGCCTGTATTGATATCGGGGGTTGCCCCGACCCAGGTGCAGGACCTTGCACTTGGCCTTGTTGAACCTCATGAGGTTTTCACAGGCCCACCTCTCCAGCCTGTCCAGGTCCCTTTGGATGACATCCCGTCCCTCAGGCGTGTCAACTGCACCACTCAGCTTGGTGTCATCTGCAAACTTGCTGATGGTGCACTCGATCTCGCTGTCTATGTCATTGATGAAAATATTAAACAGCACTGGTCCCAGTACGGACCCCTGAGGAACACCACTTGTTACCAGTCTCCATTTGGACATCGAGCCTTTGACCACTACCCTCTGGTTGCGACCATCCAACCAGTTCCTTATCCACCGAACAGTCCATCCATCAAATCCATATCTCTCCAATTTAGAGAGAAGGATGTTGTGGGGGACCGTGTCGAAGGCTTTTTGGAAGTCCAGATAGATGACATCCATTGCTTTTCCCTTGTCCACTGATGCAGTTACTCCATCATAGAAAGCCACCAGGTTAGTCAGGCAGGACTTGCCCTTGGTGAAGCCATATCTGTCCCTCTGTTCTACAATGGCTTTCAAATTACAGAAGAGGTAATAATGCCATACCTATGTGACAAACCAATACCTATTCCAGCTGCGTCCTTTCAGAGACTGTTAGCCGAATGCTCACTGCTAGCCACCAACCAGCGTAATACATTAGTTCTGCTGTTTCCTTCACAGAAACTGTTGTGAAGAAGCAGTAGGGTGCTTATGAGAGGGAAGAGCTTCATAAAATCCAGTGTGAAACACGAGAAAGCACCACAAGTGCATATGATTCCTACAAAGATCATCTAGGGAAAAACAAAAAGGCAACTCTAGAGGGAAAACGAAAAGAAGCTGAAGTCCAACAGGCACATTTGGCCACACACAACTACAGATTTTCCAGCAGAGCAGCAAGGAATGAAGCCGCTGAAACCAACCTGGAAAATCATCTTTGTCTTCCTACAGACTCATAAGAAAGATTATATCTCATGACTGCGTTATTAAAATCCACAATACCATTTCCAGAAATTGCTGAGTTATGCTTGTGAGATTGCTGTGAAAGAGACTGAAATGAAAAATTGGGATTTTTATAAGGACAAAGCCTGGCAAACATTACAATTCTGGATTACCTGAATGCATTGCTTGTAAAGAAAGTCACACAATAGCAACAAGAGTGAAGGTTTAAGCATAGGTCTATTTATGTTTACAGAAAGGTGCAGTAGGAATGAAGAATCATATTTCTAAAGGATAGTCATGATAATTTTTTAAAAAACATGTAACAGGAATGAGGACATCAAAAATGTATTAAATATCATTTTAAGTTTCCACATAAATGAAGAACGACATCCAAAATTTTAAATAATATTACCTGCAAAAATTGAAAATCAAACATCTTTGAATCAAAATTATGTTAGAAGTGGTAATTTTTCTATATCGTCCAGGCTAAGATCCCAAGGCTAAGATCCCACTCGCATAATTATGTATTTCCATTCATATTGTTTTTTCAAGCAGAATTCCTGAAATGAATTTGAAGATGAGACTTAAGGTTTACTTCTTCCTTTTGAGACCTTCCTGAAAATCTTCCTAATGATGATCAGCCTTCTGTGGCTAGGCAAGATGCATGGACTACTGATGTCCACTTTTTCTTTTACAGAGTAGTCTGCAAAGCAGCAAGGTCTAGGAACAACTTAAATCATTGTATTTCCTTTAGCACTTTAGAGGAAACCGAACTCCAAAGGAGACATAAAATTTACAGCTCCTGAACTCACAGGTGCAAACAAAAATACAACACTAAGGTCCTCTCTTTACTTTGTTATTTTCTCAAGTCAATCCTCTATAAGTTCACTTCAAGGGAGTTAGACCATAGTTTCTTCAGTCACCTCAGTGGCTAGTAAAAGATCTTTTGGACTTATTTACTCGATTGTCAGATGCAGTGGTTATCTACATAGGGAGGCATATACGATGAAAATAATGCCTAAAGATTAAATTCCTCAATTCTATCTCAAGGACACTCTGCTTTTATAAGATAAACTTTCCAGTAAGGCAAATTGCTCATCATTAAGCCCCCTTTCATTTTCCAAAACCCTGGATCTGACCACACAAGTCAATGATACGTTTTTATTTCCTGTTATTTTTATTCTGTTATTTTATTCCCTGCTTTATCATAAGGACTCAATCTTTTCCTTACTAAATCAATGGAAGACTACCTATTGAACTCAGTGGGAGAGAGACTGAGTTTGCAGCCCTGCCACCAATAAAGGTTTTACTTCTGATTTACCATTCACAGGGAAGCCCCTTACAACACGCTGTCTGGTAACGTTTACATATATAAATAGAAATCATTGCCTTAGTGAAGACAGCAAAGCCAAAATTTGTTCTGTGATACTCAAATTCATTCAAAAAGATGCATATTAAGTAAAAATATGCTTAACAAATTCTCCGAACAGCAAGGATATTTTCTGATGATTCAATTCCCTTTTGAGCTTTTACCTGAGAGAAATCCTGGAGGCATTCCTTTACAATTCCTGAATAGACTATCCATTGTAACAGAAGAATTTTTAGAGAGTTTAGGAGGAAAAATGTTACTGGATTTCTTTCCCTGTATCCTGACACTGACTTACAACCTTTGTCCAGACTCATATGTATAACTCTACAGTATGACTATACACTGGTCCACCACAGAAGGAATATTCCTTTTGTATGTATGAAAACAGTCCTGTAGATTCCTGTTGAATCATACAGATTTAATTGTATTTTAGGATTCAAAAAGAAGTAACAAGGCAGCAGCTGCGAGATCTTTTCCCTTGAAGTAAGAGGAACAGAGTTTTTTCAGTGAGTACATTCACAAATCACAGTTGTAGATGTGGTAATACTTATTTCTATCCAATCCCAATCACCTTTGCTGACTAGAGAGACCAGGTCACTGTTACTACAACAAAGTCACCAGAAGTGCTGCAAGGATGCAATTGTTTCTAGGTGTTACGCATTTGTCATCTGCTCTGAAGTATCTCTTTAGAAAAATTAGCTCATTCAATCAAGGAAGGGAAACAAAATGTAAGCAGGCCAAACTGCATAGTCAAGGTCAGTTGATCTTCAAGCATGCTGAGCAGCTCAGATCAGTTTGGGGTAGACAGCTGCATCAGTCCATGTTCAAACTGAATATTTTTATGGAATTTGGGAAACACTTACATATGTTTCAGACACAGACAGGAGTCCTAAAGATATGATAGGAAATGCAACCCAGCAGGTACTTTACTTCCCACACTGAGATAGGATTCCAATGCCAAAGCTGGATCAGAAGTACATATTTGAAATGATGCTTATATTGTATATGTTTCATATAAAATGAAATATGAAATGCATTTTAAATTTTCATAGCTGTTACTGTTACTTGAGAATGAAATTCATCTCCATTTTAGAGAAATATTGCCACTCTAAGAATTTTAAATGGAAGAATTTTTCAGGGGGGGATATTTTTACAATGCAAAATAAGCACTGCTGTTGATTGGCCAAAAGGGTCTGAATCAAATCTCTGGCAGTAATGAAATGCTTTTAATTTATCTGTTGAACAGTTTACCACAAAGGGCTTCAGAATATGACTGGGCCTTCCCTGTTTTGAAATAAAACAGACTTCATCCATATCTGACATCTAGTTCATGTATTTTCTAACAACAATAAAATTGGTGTTGGTAGGTGTTAAGATTATTTTATGAGAGACAGGTCCTTCAGGGATGACTAGGATTTTTAACACAGATCTATTACGACAAGGCAGATTTTAGGTGAATGCAGTTCAAAATAATGAAATGTATTGTGGGCAGTAATCACAATGGAAAAGCTTTATCTGAGATGTCTAATATTGAAGAAATCAATCAGATGAAAGATTTAGTGATGTGAGACATATTGAACAGGTAAAACCTGGATGGGGGTGAGAAACTGTTAAAAAGAACGATACATGTGAACTAGATAAACCTCTCTAGAAGTTCTTGTAATGTACTGTAATATTGTGTTCGTATGCAAGTTTAAGGTGAAGTTTCATCTTACAAATTATTTTTCTTAGTTATAATTTATTTTCAATTTCCAGTTTTTGCAGTTTGAAATTCACTGTGAGCTCACTGAGGCAAGCATAAAGTGTCCAGCTTGAACTAGTAACTCCACATCTCTTAAAATGCATGCAAAACCAGAAAGTGTAAAGTACTATCATTATGTTGTACAGCTAAACAGCTGTTCACTTTTCTCTCCTACACTGACTTTTCCATTTCTAGAAGAGTGCCAAATGCCATTGCAAGGGTTCATGCAAGACGAAGGTTTATTTGCTGTTTCTTCCCTGGAGACAGCATCTTGGCTTTCCCTTTTTGTTTTTCAGTACTTTTCTGTATTTTTCTAAGATAAACACCACTCAGAATACAAATACCTATTTGCTTTTAGTGTTTAAAAAATAGGAGTTTTCAATATTAAGGCTGGTACCAGCAGTATTGGGTCTTATGCTTACAAATTAACCCAGTAAAACTTCACTAATCCCTCCCATTTAAGAAGTAAAATAACAGAGGTAGCAAACAAGCTGCTTCAAGTAGAGCTCAAAAAGAAGTCCAGGTGTCAATTAAGCAAGAGTGGAGTCTAATACGTTCATCGAGACCAAATATGCCAAATACCTCTGCTTGATTACACTGTAAACAACAGTCAATTTTGCTACCACAACACATTCAACTGTTATTGTCCAGAAAAGGATTCATTGGCCTCACGATTACACCAATTCTTCCATGATGGACCGCAGCCCCTTGTCCTAGTGATAGAAAATGTGTGTGAAAGACAGTGCTAAACCAATAGAGAACAATGGGGATATTAGATGAAGAAACTTCCTGCTCCCAACAAGGCATTGCATCAGCATTTCTTAATAGATTTTTAAAAATTTATCAGATAATATTTTGGATCCCTCATTTTAATGAGAACAAGAAACATAGACATAACAGTTACTTTAAACTTTTTGAAAATTGAAATGATT
>VYZW01005887.1:13920-25590 GCA_013401315.1 Balaeniceps rex | reverse complement strand
ATCCCAAGTGATCTTCTGGATCACAACCATTTCTGCAATTCACAGTTGTTTCCAAATAATGGCTCAAAATATTTTCCTGTATATATAGACATGATAACAATTGAATATTGTTTTGGGGAAAAACTTCTAAGGATTAACGCATTGCAGGAAGTAAACAGGTGAATGCAAAGAAGGTGTTACAAATTTCCCTTCCTAATCCACTAGCCATTTTATTTAGGATATATGATTGGAACCTGTCTTGGAAACAAAAGCAGGAAAGAGAACTTCTAGCTGAGCTTTGCTTGATACAAGTTGTAAAAACTCAATCTGCTCTTTGCACNAACAGATGTTTTGCTGCAACACACAAAATACATGAAGTACAGATTTGGCTAAAGATGCTTTTTGGGAAACTGGCTTCAAACCAGTTGTGCCAGAAGTATACAAAGATGGCTTTTTCCAGCAAAGTTTGATCTAATTACAAGAAGAATGGAGAGCCAATTTACAATAAAACACAAGATTACAAAGAACAATGAATAGCAGAGAATATATTTTTTTAATACAATTTTAAAAACCATAGTCAATTGATACATTCCCTTAAAGAACATAAAATAAGTGCTAAGTGTCCACCTGGGGACACAACCTTACTTCTTTTCTGTGGAAGAATCCACTTTCTTCACTGCAGGTCCTTGCATGAATACCTACCATTTTGGCATGGTAAAAAAAATAGCCAATTAGTTTTCAAATTACCTTTTTTCAGTTCCATTCAATGGATATGGAAAAAACCCTGGAAAAATCCCATTTTGAGAATGAGCTCTTGCTTTTGCTAGGTTTGTGGAAACACTGACAAACATTTCACAGTTGTGAAGCAGACCTTTGCAAAGCATTTCCAATTGACAGTTGTTTTGCCTTTTTTTTAACTATTCTGTTTACTCATATGTCATTATAGAAGTAGTACAGAAAATAAAGAACACATGCTTGCCTAGCCCTAACTTCTATCAGAAATGTGTCCTCAAAATTTGTAGGGCACCTACCTTCACAACACTGTTACAGACTGGCAGTACTATTCTGCTCATGGGAACCTTAGCCTTAGATGAGACTATGCAACTTCTGAAGGTCACAGAGGAAGTCTGCATCAGAAAGGGAACATGAATACAGGTTTTTCTAGATTTCGATTGGTGACTTAGACATCATCTTTCTCTTACCTCTCCTTGCTGACACATTTATAGACAAAGGTGTCTATAAAGATGCCTGGTTTAAGCATTTATTTATAAACAAATCTTCCTAACACCTGTGGTGGTGGGCCACAGATGGGCTCTAGGTTACACGGACATTTGTGATAAAGAGAGGGGCTGAAGTCACAGGTCTCTATTTCCAGACTGAGAGAATCATCTTTGCTCACTAAATGTAAAAAAAAAAAAAATCTGTAAATGACTTGGATATTCATTCTGATAGCATGCATATAAAATAAATAACTGTGAAAAGAAAAGGAGATAAATCATTCCTCCTTTGCAATTGAGAAGGGATTATAGTGTCTCCAAAGTCTATTTGGTTTTATCCACTTCCTTTCTCTTGATTTTTCTGCTTTGTCCCTGTCTTTAACCTATGCCCCCGAGAAAGAGTAAACAGCTGCTAACGGTGCCAGTAACATTCAATAGTTCATGTTCCCTTACTCTTTACCCAGGCTGAAGTAACCGCATTTGGTATGCATTCCACTCTGCAGCATCCTGGAAACCTGCAGTCTGAACCTGCTTTTCAATTTAGCAGCAATGCACTCTGAACAGCAATATGTTACAGAGCCAGCTGGTCTTCCTTAGCCTTTTACCCTCTTTTAATCTTTTAGTGTTCTATGGCCACCCTCATCTACTCTTGGCCGCTGTAACCTTCGATCATGTATCATATTTGTTGTATTCTTTTACATTGCCTTAACCTTCTTGTTGTAAAGGGCGAAGGCACTGTGATTAGCATTAGAAAACAAAGTAATCTAATATTCCAATTAATTCAGAGTTCGGGAGGAAATCTGTAGGTAAAAGAATGTGAACCATCTTTGGTGTGTATTTAAAAACAAAGCAAAAGCAAAGACGAACAAATCTAGCCAGTTTAAAGTTATAGCTCCTTATTACAGAATTTCATTCATATCTGTATATATATGCATATATGTACATACAAGTATATACACCTATAGATCCACGCACCTGCACAGATGTGCAAATGCACTTGCACATGTTCACAAACACAGACACACACACATACTCAGTTTGCATATGCAGTCACAGAAGAAGAAAACGTGTAGTTTTTACACAATGATTTGGTTAGAATGATCATTATAGCAAGAAATGAACAGTAAAAATAGAGAGGGAAGCAAAGACTCTATTTAGACGTTTAGGCAAACTGGCCTCAAAGTATGGAAATAAAAATGGCCGACTTTGCAGTTAATTAACAGAATGCAGAGAAAAATACAGTAAAGTATTTACATTAGATATGCATTAAAAATCTCAAATTTTTCAGGTCTTAGGATACAGAACACATTCAAGCTTTATTCTGTAAAGTGTCTTTGCTGTTCTTTTGGTCTAGTGAAGATGGAAAATCATATGGATTTCTCTACACATGTGAAGAATTTTAGCAATATAGGATGTGATATTAGCAGTGCTCATATATCTGGTTTTACTTAGCAGGATAATTCTAACGCGGTTCTCCTAACTCTTGTGTCCCCAGCAATATATCCAAAGGAAAGGGCTTCCAAAGAAAGAAGTATTTGTACTGTCGTACTGAACTAACATATTCATTACACTGTAAGGTAGTCTAGTATGGTTAGACTGCAGCAAAGAAAGCATAAAATTTGATTTCATGCAGCTTGTTTTTGATTTGCTGGAGAAAGAATAAGTTGAGGATAAACACAAATGCTTGCTTTTTTTAATTTAAATTTTCTAGAGAGCAATATGAATCACGAATACTTGGCAAATATAGTTTACATTTTAAAAATTCAGAGCGTGGTCTTTTTTCTCCTAAGGATTAAAATTATCGAAATTTATATGCAGCTTTCACATTATTACAGTTTGAAGCTACTTGTGAGGATTCAAGAAGCACAATGAGCATGTACGAAATGAGGTGAATGTGTGCCTCTTCAGCATCTGCTTAATTGGTAGAAGTAGTGACCAGGACTTCACCCATTAATCAAGAATCAGGTGACATTGTTTAAGTTCTAGCATTGTTAGTTTATACTCTTAGACAAAATTCTCAACCCTTCAGAATTAGAGCACAAACATGATTATGAGTACATGTAACATAAAACAGTTTTAAGCCTGAAAATCTTAAGTATAAAATTTAAAATTCTAATATACACTCTGGAATATCAGAGATAAGCCTATGTAGTATATTTTGAATTAAATACTAGCAGTGAAAAAGAAGCAATTTGTGTCCTGATAATGTCTCTCTCTCTATTTCTTATTTTAGCCTGACATCTGGTATCACAGCAGATTTCTGCCACCTGCAAGGTCAGGAAAACACAGACATCTCAACACTTACTGAATTAGCGAGCATTATTGCAAAGATTTTTGTAAGGGTTGGATGGCTTCTCTTTCTTCCCAAGCATCTCACATATATAAAATAATAGCTACGAAAAAGGCAATCTTAAAAAGGTACAAAACTGGAAACCAGCATTAAAATGATCCTCCTGGTTAATGAAAGAAACAATTATGGCATACAACCCTCTAAATGCAACTAGGTCAGAAAGCCATCATAAAGTGACATGACGGCTTCAGAGTTTGTTATTCTGCTGTGGTATATATTAGCCTACACCTGTAGAGGATGCTGTGTGCCAAGTACAGCTGTAGTAGCTCAGCAGTATATGTACACAACCTCTGCATCATGCACAGATCCCATCAGCCTAAAGCCTCACATGCAGATTCACCTCCCCAGCTCCTAATGAAACACAACATTATTGTGCTACAAGGTATCTCAAAAAAACCAACAAACTCCCACACTTCTTGAGCAAATAAGCTTCTGAGTTCATTAAGCTTAAGAAGCCAATTGTTTCCCCTGCCATCTGCTAACTTATTACATCCTGAAGACTTGCCTCAATCTCATGCACCATGGTTATTGGAATATCATCTGTCCACCTGCAATAATGATTGGTTGGAATAAGAATATTTTTAGACACTGATTAGCAAAAAGACATTTATAAGAGAACTCTCCTGTCCTTGTGCTGCTGTTTACAACTCTTCAGCTGTGGACTACCAGAGAACTCAGCCCCACTGAAGTAGCAGAGACAGGAACAACCATGATAATGGGGTAGGCAGCCAAGCCTAACCTGGCACATTAACTGATGAATCAGACCATATACTGCAGTCACACGAGACTTCAGAATATTGTTTTCTTTCCTGTTAGGATAGTGAACTGCCCGACCTCCATTTCAGGATGATATGTTGCTCTTTCAAAGAATATAAACAACAGAAATAATTCTTCTTGTTGTTCTTTTAAAAATACGATTGTCTTCCCAACATCATTTAATAAACATATACTTTAAAAATGTATTAAAATCCCCTTTACAACATTGAAGTAAGTAATTTTTCAACTGGTATAGCCACTTTTTAGCTTTCTCACAGAAAATTGACTTTTAGCTCATATAGACTCAATGGGCCAAACTAATTCTTGCCTAATCACTGGAGCTTGGCAAAATTACACCAGGGAAGAATTCAGACCAAACATTCTGTCTAAGATACACCAGCAGGAAGATGCCCAAACACTGTAATCTATCCCATATTTTGCTCTTAAGCTGAAATCCCCAAAACCTGTTTCTATGCAACCAGTTTGACTCTAAATATATATAAGCCTGTAACAATTATGAAAACAGTATCACCTTTTGGAAAGCAAGCAATTTTTGATACTACTGGAGTGAAAGGCACTGAAGAATATGTGCCCATGATCCATCCTGGCCAAAGCCCGACAGGTAATTCAGCCACAAATATATCAGAAGTAAACATAGTTTAATTTACTGAGTTATTCTGAGTTGCAGTTTTTCCATTCTCTGTTCCTGCTGCTTGATATTTAGCTGTAGACAGAACTTCTGTACATCCAGATGGACTAAACAGCCTTAGATTATTATTATTATTTTAAAATTTATGTTACTCCTTGCTTGGCCACAAGAGGCATATAGGAAAACCATAGCACACCTTATATATTAATATCATTTGTTATTCATAGTATTGTAGTAACCAGGTGCCTCAGTCAGGGAGGTACACTCCTGTTCTAGATAAAATCAAAGGCAGAGGCACAGATGGTATTTCTCTTGAGGAGCTGAAGAACCAAACTAAAGCAGGATGACAGAAATGAGCATCCTGAGGTGTGCTCAGAGCTTGGGTTGGATCTCTTTGCCATCTGCTGCCTGCAGGAGCTGCCCTGCTGCTGCCTGCCAGCACACCGCAGCAGAAGCCCCACACTGCACCGTGGCAGGAGGCATTCCTGAACCCTGGTGCCAGCAGAAGCAGCAGCGCAGAGAAGACTGTTGTCCCTACTCTGCAATTCACTGCGTCGGTTGGAGAAGTTCTCTAGACTAGTAGTTTTAGGCATAAGTGCCTGAAGATTACCATTTTGTTAACTTGACAAATAATCTGACTGATAAAGGTTGTGAAGATATCTAAGTCCCTTGAGAGTAAATGAGATCCTCAAGAGTTCAGCAGATATCAAACATACACGGCTTACTTCAGCGTTCCCTTGCAAGCCCATAGCTTTGGATGTGTTGGTTCTGGCTCCTCCGTTTCACAATTATCTTACCTATAAAATGGATGCATTAAATACTCAGCTGGCATGGTAGTTTGGTTTGCATCAATTACCACAAAGCATTTGAAAAAACTAAAGACAGCATACCACAACATAGCATACTCTTTTAACTATTAACTCTTGCCATTGTTTACTTTGCAGGTAGGTAAAAGTAAGCACGCCTTACACATCTAAAATACAACATGGGGCATGTGACTGAGGATGGTTACAGCTGTTCTGAAAAAGCTAGTAATTCATCAGAGACTGGATCTGGAAAAATATCTGCAGAAGACACGATTGTTCACCTTTCTATAGCAGCGATAAGCAGTTACCCAGTTAAAGCCACTGGAGACTACTTGCACTAATGTTGCTAACATATGCTTGTAGAATCAGGATCTAATTGCTCACAATATCAATGTTCCAGTATCTTAGAATTCTACTCTGTGGGAACATGATTGTTTTGGGCAGGACTTCCCCTTGGGGTATGTGTCCTTAATTTATTGCTGCAGGGTTGAGTAATGTACCCATCACAGAGCCATTCATGTTTTATTAAAATTAATTTCAAGGGAATGTTGTTTTTAGGAAGCATGTGTAGGACTATTTAAATGCTTTGGCAAAACAATACCAGCAATAAAGAATAATGAAAATGTTTCCTTTTTTCATTCCTTTTACCTTAAGACAGATGAATTCTAGCCTCAGAGTATGCTAAGAAAAAGAGAAAAAGGAAAAAAACAATGGGAAACTCCTGCTGTTTTGTCCCAGTTCCTCTGATTTCTCCAGTCTGACTGTCTTACATCGCTTCTCCTCGAAGGAGTCCCCCTTTGCTAACACAGATCTTTAGGATCTATCTGCAGATCTGTGTTAGCAAAACAAAAAAGTTGTTTGAGAGACATGGTTTTCCCTAACAAATGTAGATGGGTTTTCTATAATCTCATCTCTGATCTTCATGTGAATATTTCTTTTTAAGTGCCTGTTTTCAGATCTTTGCTAGGTGTGTGGGAAAAGCAGAAAATAATTGCTTTGTCTGCTAGATGATTTATTGTCTGAGAGACCATTTTAAGGTGAAGAGATGCCACCTGCTATGAAGTTGTCTCATTTGGTAAGTGATAATTAAAGGCTGAAACTGGAAAGGGCAAGAAAGAAATGTCGATGGTTTCTTGGAATATTTCAGCCACTTTAAAGTGAGAAATTCCCATCTTACAAGGGAGAGAGAAAAGAAGGTGGGGGAAAGAGAGTGTGCACATGTGTGTATGTGTGCACTGGGTGTGGGTATACTCAGGGAAATATTCAGAAATATGATGGTGACTGTGACTACAGGCACAAAAGGCTTAACAATTTGTGTGACAGGAAGCACAAGAAAAAAAAAAAAGCAGTCTTATCACAAGAACTAGAAGAGATCAGACGCTTTCCGTTACACAGATAGCACTGTTTCAGATGTAGACAAGACAGAATTCATTCATCACAAGCATACGCCACTGCTGTGGGCACTTTGCATATGCACCAGATGTGGTATCATGCTGGTCTATATAGAAGAATCTCTCATCTGTCAATGCAGCATTTTCTGAAAACAATATATAGTGTGGTCAACAGCCTTTGCTATAAGGAGAGCAGAACTGTTAATGTTGTTATTGTGTCACAATACAGAGGAAAAGGAATAAAATTAAAGTACAAAATGACCTATCAAATTTGCCTGACAGGGACTAATTCACTTTGATCTATCCCTCACCATAATTTCATTGGCAGGGAAACCATACATATTTATAAAAGTGGAAGCAGGCTGCTGTTGTTCTGTTTGTAATTTACAGCAACAAAGAATTCATTTAGATTACCATACTTGAAGTCCCAAGGTGACTCTGCTGTGGTTACAGGCCCCCTGCTATGCAGGATACCTAACATAATAAAGAACAAAGGAAAACAATGCTACACTGAGACCACGGCTCCTGGGTAATCAATTCAGGTATTTACAGCTGAAACAATAGCTCTGTGCAAATCAGCATCATTACTACAATTTGCTGATAGAAACCCCAGGGAACTCAGGAAGTGTCTGCCTGCAAAGCAGCTGATTAATCTGAGTTACTTATGTTTTGTTAAAGCATTATTGTTTCCCATCATAATTAACAGTAAATGATTGTTTAAGAAAAGGGCAAGGGAAGTGCAACCAAATGTGCAAGATACACATCTCTTCTACCATTTTGGCCTTCCACATTTGTCAGCAAATGTATCTGTCACGAAAAGGAATGAGGCCAGTTTCAACCCTGCGTACTGTGAAGCACCATTACCGGACTCACCTGATTTTTTTTTTTTAATGCTTCCTTCTAATCTTACAGACTTTTGAAAAAATGCAAGCATGGACTCAGGGAGAGACAATTTAATCAATCTACCGCTTCTTCTCTTTTTGGCACACATATAAGGCTTGCTGTCTCCCCATTTTGCTTTTCCTATTGGAAAAGCAAAGCAAAGAAAAAGCAACTTCATTGGCACTGTCTCCTCCATTGCTTTGTCTGATAAAGGCAAGGTGTTCCACAAGACCACATCTTTCATACATAGTGGAAGAGACCCTAACTCTGCCTATTCATATATTTACTTAATGTTCTACTAAAATAAAGAAAATGGCATTTAGGCACACTTCAGAATGTTCCTGCTCAGAACTAGCAATTCATCTTTAAGAAAGGATGAGGCAGACTGACTTGCCTCTCCTGTCCCTGAAAAGCCCTGCCATGAAATGGAGGTGTATGACTATTCACATCAAGTGTGAAATGCACCTTACACTGTTTTGCAAGCCGTTTAGAAACAATTTGAAGCAGAAATTACTTCTTCAGTGAGGGGTGTTTTCAACACTTCCCAAAATAAAATCCCACACAAGCTTGTTTTAAGAATGTTTCTACCTATAGAGAAGTTAGATGGTCTAGTTGATACACCATTGCCCATAACGCTGTCAGAGTAATAGCTGTTTAAACCTGCTCTTGCCTCAGCAAATGAATAGTCACTATCCAACTGTTCCTATGCCTGCTGTAGGCTGCTCCTAAAACACCTACTGAAAGAGGAGACAGTTGTACAGTGTCCAAAAATTTCTGAATTTCACATTAGCTACAAGTAAATTGCCTTTTAAACTGAGACATGTCTACCTCAGTCACTAGCTTGTTTTTATAATGAACATCTGAGCTTCTTCTGCTACAGTTACATTTTTCAAAAGCATCTATTCCGTGTTAATTTGCTGACTGATAAAGAGTATGAGACTAAAACAACAGAGAAAAGCGTACTCTGAGCATAAACTGAAATTCTTATAACAGAGCATTTTCAGTATGGATCCATTCCCTCGCAGCAAGCAGGACTTTAAGGCAAGGAGAGAAAGTCTGGAAATGTCGTCGCAAACTAGGGAGTTCTGTCTTCTTCCAAAGATGATGCCAGGCCCAATTTATATGAACTTGGGATCTGAGGAATCTCTAGATGCTGTATGGAACTGAAGAATACTGCAAAGTGCTCCAGGAGTCTCTTCACATCTGAGTAGTCAGGTTCCTTAGTGAGAAGCTGAAACATTTTTCCTTGAAATTGAAAAGTATATGCTGAAACTCTTTCTGCTGTGTTTACGGGATGCCCATATGCACATGCCCAACAACTTCGGCACCATACAGAGTAACACAGAAATGATCTTTCTTCAGACGCTGCCAGCAGCAGCAAAGTTCCAGTGACACTGGCTCACTGCACTTAATGGGATCATAATATATCATGGACTGATAATGAACTGAAGTGTGATTGTAAGTTTCGTGAGAACACATATCTGAAAAGTATTTTGGAAAAGAACAATAAGAAGAATGCATCCCTAACAATAGTCTAAGTTAAGAAACAAAATAAGATCCCTTTTTTTTTGAAGCTCAACAATAACTTAGCAAGAAAGGAAGGAAGGAAGGCACCCAACTTCTAAAATATAGGTGACAGCGGTAACATTTTGGGGGGATACTACTATTGTTTGAGCCCAAACTTTGAATGGGGTTGGAAATTAAGTCTCATGGCTGATGATTTCTAAGNNNAATGTCTCTGGCTGATTATTTCTAAGTAATAATTAAGGGTTAAAAAAAAAAAAAAAAAAACAAACCTCCTGTTTGTAGAAAGGGCAAGAATTGGTACTACCGTGGGACGTACAATAAAAAAATGAGAAAAGAGATACATGGTAGCTTTGTGTCCATGTCCATTCAGTCCTCTACTGTCTACTAAACTAAAAGTGCACATGTTCAGCTCAATCACCCAAAAAATTACAATGCTTGGGAAGTCCTTCGTATTTTAATTTTGGAACATTATAACTAAACAGGCTGAAATAGAACTATTTAGGTTGTTCCTTACATATATGGGATAACCTCAGAAAAAGGGTTGTTCAGGTCATGGCACAGCTTTTTTTCACTGTATTATTTCCTTATGCTNTTTTTTTATTTTTCTTATGCTTTGAATAGCTTTTCTGATATGTTCCTGTGTGACAGATTACCCATCCAAAGCAACTACCCTTCTCCCAAAGAGATACAGATAATTCCACTATATCCCTCATGATTCAACCTGCATTTTTTGTTTCCTAGTTTCACTCACTGTGCATAGTACTTTCCCACAGAATTACAGAGAGATGAAAGCGCCTGCCATTCACTGCTCAAGCATAAAACTATGCTATCTCTTTTGGTCGCAATTCTACTACAAAATTGTCATAGTCCTGAGCTTTCAGAATCGCTATTCAACACTTAAAAGTATCAACAATTTAGAGAAACAGATTCTTGTAGAAACTTGGAAGCAGTAAAGAACAGAATGAACTCAGTTCAGTTCAGATAGGACATATGGTAATCTTAATTGTGTTAGTAAATTAATTTTTCAAAGGAATGGTCAGTCTCTGCAATGAATTTCAAATGAACATGGGGCAGAAGAAATCTGTCAAAGAAGGAAAATAAAAAAAAGATGGAATGAAGTATCAAAAAGTGAGTAGAAGCCAGACTGCGCACAATCTCCAAGAAGGTATTTACTGGAGACAAGTAAACCATTTTTGTGGATTTAACAAATGAAATATGAACAAATTTTTTGTCAAAAGTTGATACCTTGCAGCTGGTCAAATTTAGCCCCAAACCCAAATGCTACATACCAAAGGAGATTCATGTGGAAATAATTTTCATGCACTCAGGGTAAATAGAGCTACAGGCAGTAAGTAAAACACAACTGGGATTCAATTCTAGATTCAAAGCATTTTAGTTCCAATCACTTCAAACAACATAAGTCTCACACAAAATACAGAGAAACAAGGGAATGAAATAAATAGAGAAAACAAGTCTAGGATGACAATAAATAAAAAGAAGTCAATCCAGCTCAGAGAAGTAGAGTAAATGAGAGATAGAAAGGATGAAAAATTAACAGATTATAGTTTAAAAAGAAAGCATGCCTATTGTTTGGAAAATGGGACTGAGAATCACCAACGATAAGATATATTCTTCTGCAGCCAACTGATACTGGGAGACATTTAAATTACATATTGTTTTGGTTTCCCTCCCCCCCTAGAATATGTCTACCTCAGACAGACATGGCCTGTAAAACACACTGCAGTCCAACTGCTACCTCCTTCCCCAGCATTTAATGAATTCAGAAGTAAAATACCATCATCTTCAGTGATGGCCTTGACACTTGTCCCCTGCTTTATATGATAGTGCATCATTAAGTACTGAGCAGAAAAAAGATTAAAGTGTTTTTGAAATACTGAAGTTCTAAAGCACACAAGAAAAAAATTATTAGGAATGGCCAAAGAGTATATAATAACTAATAAACAATCAGGTAAAATGGAGTACATGCAAATTTAGCATAAATAATTAAAAAATCCCTTGAGATGAAACCCATGAAGATGTAGAATACAAACTTCAATAGGATATTCTGCAAGTCCTGTTCTCAAAAGTCATTTAATCTAGAAAAAACCTCACA
>VYZW01005886.1:3692-15052 GCA_013401315.1 Balaeniceps rex | reverse complement strand
CGTAGTCAGTTGACCTCTGTATAAAGCCAACATCATTGCTGCTTATTTTCCTAACCCAAGTGACTTTAAACAGAACTAAACCCACTAATTTTTAATGTAAACAGTTTTGTATTATTCTCTCCAGTNTAATTGATTCCTTTGTTTTTCACAAGATCTTTACACAAAAATTTGCAGAATTGCTTGATAGATAACTTCCTTAGTTGGTAGTCTGCACTAAATATAAGGTTAGACCTTTTAAAATGATGTAGAAAAAGAATTAACTGACAGTTTGTGAAGAGAATGGAGAGTTATTAAAAAAGTTGATTTTGTTCTGGTCTTACATGAGATTGACAGTACTTAACCTTCCATTTCCTTTGAGGCTTTATATCAAAAAATGTTTGAAGTTTGTGGTATTTTTTTTTTCCTAAGCTGTTAGACTGTTACAAGAATTTGCAGGGTTTTGCCAATTCAAATTATTAAGTTGTGCTCTCACATTTCAATAAACTTGACCTGTTTCTTAACTAAAGATCCTCTTTTTTTCTCTGTCTCTCTTTTTTATTGTGGTAGGCCTTGCCACCTTCAAAAAAACCATACTAAGTAATACATAATGTTCACTTTCTTCATTAGAACTATAGAAGATTTACTATCATGATATGAGTGAGGAAAAAAGGGCTTTAACAAAAATATGCTATTTTTCTTTCGGATTTTTCACCTTTCAGTTATATCCTGTTGTCTAGGGCTACATCTTTTCTAACAGGAATAGGAAAGAAAAAGGAAAGAAAAGAGTGGAGGAATTGGGTAAAATCCTTGTCCTCGCACCCAAATCAGGGTACATTATAAGAGAAGCAGGCTGTAGTGGCCAAGGTTGGATATCAAATGGCCCAAAATGCCCAGCACCTCCCAGTGTTTTCCAATACAGAGTTCCCATTCCCAAACTCTTTTTCCCAGACCACTTCCCTGACCTTATGTTCTGACATTTCTTTTGGTTTTCCCAGCATTTCCTACCATTCCCAACTGCTTCCCACCCAAAGGAAAGTGATCCATTTCTCCCAGTCGAGTTTAATTTGAAGCTGTCTGGAGCTTTGCAAAGAAATGTGTGAAGCAGTTGAAAGATATTTAATTGGTGACTAGAATATATACATGCATTAGTAATCAAGTTAGTTCTGTAAAGCTCATTTTAATATTGAAGAATATTTACCATTTCAGAGTATCAAAACCTGGTTATAGACAAAAACTTTGATGTGGTCACTTGCAAAAAGGATGGGAACCTTAAGTGGACTCTGGCACATGTGTGAGGTTTTTTTTATGATTCCTGCTTTAAAGCAATTCAGTAAAAACATGTAATCACTTTGGCAGTTACAATTTAAGTGAAGTCATGTGTAGCAAGAATAGAAACTAAGTTCTTCAGAGCTGTAAGACCTTAAAGTTCGTGGCAATACTTTTTATCTCTCCCATACTTGGGTCTGTCTGCCACTTATGAAAAGTGCTAGAATGAATACAACAGAAGTGCATGATGCACTCCAGCGCATATAGACAGATCCACCTGTTTATATGCATACCTTGATGGACTCTGTCTAGTGTAAGATGGAAGCACCATAAAGACCGAGCCAGTCGTTTATTTCATTTACAATGCTGCCAAAGGGATTGCTGAACTTGCTGGGTTTATTTTCCTTAGAAACACTGGTGTTTCTTGCTTAGCTTCAGAGATCACCAAATAGCCTCTAGATGTTAACAGTATTTGGCCAAATGCTGATCTCCTATATGTTCAGTCAAGCGCATGTTCTTTCATTATTTTTCATCCACAGTGGCCCTCCATATGTGTATTATGACTTTTTTTTTTTTTTTTAATGTTAATTTGTAATAATTCTTTTCAACAGAGAATATGTTTTATCCCTTCAAATACCTTACTGGTTAATTGAACTGTAGAGTTCTACAATCTCATCCAATATGTAAAAAAATCTGTATTTTCTTAGAGTTTTTTTTCTTGCTTCACTGCTTTAAGCACCGCTGGTGGAAACATGAATTCCTTAAACTGCACATTAATGAATCATTGTTTAACATGGTAATCATTTCCTTGAGTCTTCTTACTTGAGGGTAGTGCAGTGCCATTCTTTGTGTGTAAAGTGTATATCATTTAAAATAAGATCAACATCTATTGTTAAATAATTCATAATAATATTGATCAGTCATGTCAAGACTGAACACTCTTTACTCATGTAAGTACTTGTCAAAAGGTTACCACTTTAAACTAAGCACCATTCTTCAGTTTCTCAAAACTGTTTGTTAGACAAATTACATCAGAAAACTGGCAAGTAATTGATTTGGTATCACATTGTAGACTAGAGTTTATTTCTGAATTGTTCCTTTTGGCTGATGTAGCCTCTAAAAATTTAATCTTTTCATTGTATTGGAGAGTGGAATCATTCTAAATTAGGGGAATAGTGAATAATTCTGCTCTGGTGGAGTATCTTTCTTTTACATAAATAGAACGTTTTCAGGGAACGACTACTTTCTGAAAAGAAAAAAAAGAGCTGACCATATTAAGTGATCTGAATGCAGCTGACCAAATAGCTGTGTACATTTAAAAAAAACCAACCAACCAACCAAACAAACAAACAAAAAAAAACTGGCTAAGGCCTCATGATTTTTGATGGTTTCAATGTATTAGCTTCCTGACTTGAGTGTCTCAGACTATGATCACTTATGTTAATGTTTTGTTGATCACTTGTGGTCTGGCATAGATGCAAATTTAGTACTAAGTATATTCAGAAAATTATCAAATAGATTGGAAGGTATTGGTTCCATTCATAACAGGATTAGATGAACTCATTTGTTTAAATGCAACAGAATTTCCATGCATTTGATAGATACATGGGTAGGGCACACAGATGTTTCTAATCTGCAAACACCCACTATCCCTTGAGGTTCAATGTTGGTGGCCTGGAAATCATACTGGAACATTTTCTTATATGTGTGCAAGTGGTATAGTGTAGCACATGGTGGATTTCACAGTTTGCCGTGAGCTTTGGTGGTTTAACATTAACACTGTGGTTAAACTGCCAAAGAGTCTAGCGCCTGATATAAGAGGTCACCACCTCCAGCTGCCAAAGAACTGTGATATATTCATGGGCAGGTAGGAAGGAACTGTCAGTGGTCTGTTTTAGGGGTGCTTTTTTTTGTCCTTTTTTTTTTTTTTCCCCAATCAAACCCCTTTCCAAAAGCAAGTTGAATCAGTTCACTTTAAAAGTGAACACCGAAGCAAACTTCCAAAGCAGCTAGTGCACTTACAGTGTCAGAATGGCTATAATGAATCTGCCTGCATAATATACATGCTGTATATCTTTGGAAGGAAATCTGTCAACTGTAGCATGCATGCGTTGGCTCTTCTTGACATGTTACACATGATGACATCTGTTGACACTTAAGGTATTGTTAACAGCAGAGATCAGAAAGACATGGCATGTGAAGGCAGTTGTGGCTGCCAGCAACTCAGATTGTATTACATGGCAGGCTTGGAAATCTGTTAGACTCTATAGGGTGTCAAAATATAGGCAACTTGACAAGGCTGACTGAGGAGTTTGTGGGCAGAGAGCTGAAGGATTTTTGACTGCTGAATTAAGGGCAGATGTTTTACAGTGAGAACTTCAAAGCTATGGATTTATAGCAAAGCTGTCTACTGTAATAATGGCGAGGTGTGCCCTTCTGTTCTCAGGGAACCTTTCAGGCTTCCATTAGCTCACTGGCTGGCACCGAGAACATTGTTATCAAGAAAACTCAGTTATTGCACAACTTCAGTAGGCTGTCATTGTGATGGTATATCACTCTCTAAGCTTTCAGGCATTCCTAATACGTAAAATGTTAATAAGGGAAAAAGTTGACAGAAAAGGAAAGATGCCCCACCCTAAAAGTAGGAGTATGCTACTAAAAATTGGTAATTAAAGGTCAGACTGCTTGGAGGGCTAAATGCTGCAGGTGTTTCAGGAAAGACATGGCCAAGCAGAAGTCCGGTTGCTTTCTGTAGGTTTCGTTTCAGGGCTTGCCATTTAGAGGTTAAACCTAGATAAGATCCTATCAAGAATCACAGATTAAGATGTTAAAAAAAAATGCTAAAAATCTGTATGTCCTTCTGCACCTATGTTAATATTGGTTTTAAATTTTAATTTTATTAAGTTTAACTCTAGTATTTAAATCTGTAGAGCCAGCGTTGTTATGAAATATCATTCTTTTTCTGTGTAGCAAACAGTGGAGCTATGACCTTTTGTCAGTGTTTTCCCAAGAAAACCATGACATAATTTCTGCAGCCTAGTAGTCATTCCAGGACTTTTATAAACTGCGTTCAGAATATTTTATTCCTACATGTATTCATGTTGCTTTCCTCTGTTGTCAAAGTACTATTTAGCTCTTTACCTTGACTTTCCTTTCTTTCATATTATTGTTGTCTTTTAATATTAGAATAACTTTTGCTAATATTTGTACAAATATGTTTTGCAAAAACACACTCATATCTAAACCACAGGAGAATTACATTGCTTTATTAGTGGACTTCCTCAGAAACAGAACAGGGTAGCTTTATATTACAAAATAGATCAGGAAAATGCAATTCCTCTTTTTCATTCATTTTTATGTGCGATCAAACTACAGCTCTGTTTGCCAGTGGCTTCAAGAATGCATAGGATATATTGTAGGAATGGCATTTTCTTAATGGTACACATTTTTGTAATTACTTTTTTCCTTTAATGGAAAATAACACTAGGTAGTGATTACAAAATAAAATAATGTAGATAAATACTCATTTTGAGTTTGTTCCATCTCATTTATATCCTTAGCATAACAGCCATAAGACTGTATTTTTATTGTCCTTTTTTTCACTGCTTAAAGCCCTGTAAATAAATTTTTAGTGCGGAAGTCAATTTTGAGAGCACTTACTGGGGAAGACAGATTAAGAAAGCAATTTCACAAATAATACTTTGCAGCTTTTACTTAAGAGTAAAAGCAGCAATTTATAATCTTGCAGCTCCTGGCCAACCTCCTATACATAAGCCTGCGATAATATTTCCATTTAAAAAATTCCTTTGCATCTCAGCCATTAAAATTTTCCACAGGGTTTAATATTCACTTGCTAGGTTTTGGCCTAGAAGAAATTTCATTCTGGCATCAACAGGCCTTCATGGCCCTGACAGGCTGCCCAGGGTCCTCCCCCCGCACATGGCCCAGGAGGCCACTTATGCTGAGCCCCGGCCAGGCTGTAGGGATGCTGCCCCAGCCCGGCTCCCCAGCTTTAACTGGGATTTCCTGGGTCCACCCAGACCTCCTCCCTGTCTTGCCATTCCACTGAGGATCAGGACCCTTGGCGGGACCCATATCTGGCAGCACCTTGCTGCACTGGTCCAGGTTGGTGGCACTGCAGGAGGGCCCCAGCTGTGGGTGAGAGCCTGGCCAGGCCTATGTTGCGGCCACCCTGGGCCACTGGTTACCCCCAGGGAGCAGCCACCCTCGCTGTTCAGGATGGGGCTCCTGGGGCGCCCGGGCAGGGCATCCTGTGAGGCTGGTCCAGGCCATGAAGGCCTACTGGTGCCCTCAGGGCCCTGGCATTTCACAGAACAGTATTAAGGTAAGCCACTCATCCGCTTTTGTGAGATGTGGTAGTGACACAAACATACATTTTGAATGTTTAGACACTTTTCAATGATGATTAAAATAAAATAAAAATTAGATTAAATTCCCAGTCAATCACAGGAAATAACCAGAGAGCTGGGCAACAATTCCCAGTCATCTTAGCTTGGGGGGGGGGAGGGCAGGGAAAAGCCTTCTGTTTCAAAATCTGGTGGTCAGTTTAAAGCTGGACATGTGAAGAGGCACCACAGCACTCTGCCTGAAACTTGCTAGAGAATCTGTGGAGCACCGATTGCTGAAAGCAGTTAAAAATTAATTTTGGGAGTATTCACAAGTCAGGGAGTTCTTAAATTAAAATAATTAATTGCTTCCCTTGAAATAGTTAATGCAAACTTTCTATTAAATTTTATGGTCTTTCTTCCACTCTAATTTGCTCTCCTAGTTCTTCCTTTAAGCATACCTTTAAGTCGTAGGTAAAAATCTTAAGTTTCTTGAGCAGTGCCTTTATGTGGGCTACCAACCAGGCACAGAATACTGGTTTGTTTGGTTTTCTTTGTTTACCCTTACGCATGTCCCTAGTGATTTTTTTTAACCACATTGTTACATAGTTGTACTATTCTATGTCATAATAATGTGATTTTATGCAAGCAGAATACCTGCTAATATATAATAACTCAGACTTTCACCGAGACGTAGTGCAGTTACATTAATTGTACAAATAAACTGTAGTCAGCTACAATTTGCTTCAACACTAAGACAACATTTATATTGGAAAAGCTAAGACTGTGAACTCAGGGAATTGTGAGCTTTGTACACCATAACACAGCAGGGTTTTCCTGTAACCCCAAAGTTTTCTAGGGTATCCAGGGAAAAGACTGATAGTTTTCCTGCTGTGCTGTATTTGTGTTACTGTAGACACTGTAAGTCCACAAGACCAAGGCTCTAATTGATTGGCTTTTGAGCAAATGCAAGGTAAAATACAGAATATGATATGAGCATAGGGTAAGGTGAATAACAAATGGAAGGAAAAAAACCCCACAAACAACCCCAAACCTATAAACCAAATTTTACAGCTGGAGGAAAGAGGCACAGGCAGAATGATTTGAGGAGAGGAGAACCCAGTATTTTCATTTGCTTTTTAGTAATTTCCTTACCTACAGAATCTGTGCTCTGTTTTAGGGTTTCATATCCTCAGTATTTTTTTTTTTCGTTTAGTACTAGGCAAACTCAAGTGCATTATCCCTGGTGGTTTAACCTGTCCCATAGCAAAACTGCAGTTTTGGTTGAATATTGCAGCTCAGATAATTCTTCATAGTTCAAATTTGATTATGTGTGTGTAAGGACGGTCTTTGAATGACAAACATAGGAAATGTAATCTTTTGTAAGATAAGAACAATACAGCAGCAATACTGCAAGCTAATTTTTCCTAGTGGTGTTTGGAAAAACAATCACTGGTAGAAAACACAGTAAATTTTCAGTGTCCATGCAGCATGTTGATCATTCCAGCAACAGTTGGTGTGATTACAAAATGTACTTAATGGATTTTAAGATTGTTGTTGTTATTGTTAGTGGTAAGCCTGAGGCCTATGCATCTTAAACTTTAGAACCTCTCTGTACTCTGTGCTACATAAAAAAAATGAGAAAGTAATCTCTTTTCTACCAAACCCACAAGTAGAGTCAAAAAAATATATGGGTGTAGAGAACAGACAGAAAGACAAGCAGAAAGGGTAAGGAAAAAAATGGAAAGAAAGAAATAAAATGTGTCTCTTCACCACTTCCCTAAGTGATGTGATCATTTGACCCATGCAAAATAAATTAAGATCACTAAGCTTATCCATCTTGGGCAATATGCCACACCTTCTTTTTGGATCAAGAGCTCTGGCTTAACATGTAATGATTATTGTCTTACTTGCCAGATTTCTCAAAATATTTGGGACTCCCACGACTTTCTGTCACTTTTTGGCAGCTGCTCACAATCTCTTGAACAGCTGCTGCTAGCTCAGGAATTTCTGGCTGATTTTCTTGTGAGATTGCAGTTGCAGCTCCAGCTGGTAATTGTGAGTTGCAGGCCTCACCTGCCACCAACAGAGGCTTCTGTTTCAGATTGTGTATTTCCTAATAGCAACCCACTCAGTTTCCTCTTTTTTTTTTTGTGCAGAAGGGAAAGGCAAATTGGAGTTGGCCAAGAGAACAATTAGGGTTATCACCAGCAAAGGCAGAAAGGATCATCAAACAATGGAGCGATATCACTAGCCATCTTCCCCCCAAAAAGAAGTAGTATTTGCTAGTAGACTTTTTTTTTTCTTCTCTTTGCTCTTTTCATCTACTTCTGTGAACAGTAGAGTTGGGGAGGACAGAAGAAGATAGTATGCATGACTTACATTGACAAAGGTGTGGGTGCCAATTTTGGAATCAGAATTTTGAAAACAGACTAAGGAGGATCACCCTTTGATTTTTAAGGGCATCACCTGGTGGTGTTTTTGCTCTGCTTTTGCTTTTCCTTGAGTTGGCAAAAGTGATCCTCTTCATATCTCACTGAAAATCAACAAAAAGAAATAGTGATATATTAATTACTTTATATGTTAATATAAACTAGTTCCTTGGCATTCATAGTAATATTTTGGATGTGCAAGAAAAAAAAAAGTGATTTTCATTGGTCCATATGAGCTTAAGAGTCTTGCTCGGAAGTAAGCCCATTAAAAACAGCAAGCTATGGTCTGCGAGTCCTGACCCGTGGTCAGACTAGTGTCTCTTGCGAAGCCATTGGGACTGCCGAATCTTCTAAGCCAGGCTGTAGCCTTTAGTTCCCTGAATATTTAAAACTTTTTGGTTTATTATTTGCTTGAGCAGTTAGTTGACAAGTAGAGGTCATAGGCAATTTGACTATGAAGAAACTCTGCCAGTTGAGCACATCTGTGGCCATGTGACTGATAACTTCCAAAAGATCCCCTTTTGGCAGCAACAGGTGAAAATTTCCTGTGATGCAGGTATGATAGGGAAATGGTGAATACAATGGGAGTTATATCTGAAAAGACAGGATAGTTATGGTGTCCACTAACTTGGTGTGCATTTCTCTGCAGACAATTATTGCTAAAAACACCCCAGTTTCCAGTTCAGTTTTTAAGAGGTATGTTAATGGTACCTGCCAGTTAATCAGTGAAAGATAAGATTCTTTGGGTTCATGTAAGTGCAAAAATATGAAGATTAAATATTCTTAGAGTCTGTTTTCTGTGTATTCAACACCAGATTTCTCCAAGATTTTGGATCTTGGTAAGTGGAAATGTAGGCAGAACTGAATCCCAGTGAGTTTGTAGTATGACATTAGGAGTATTGCTTTTGCAAGAATCTGTAGCTTTTTTTATCTACCACTAGGAGACAATGCTTTTGTATCTGTGTATTAAGTGTTAGTACTTTAAGGTGCAGCTTGTAGTACATACTTGCAATGAGAAATCTGGGAATTTCTTCTCAGGTTGTTAAGATATATTGTATGAGAGAATTTACAAAGCCATGACTAATAAGCATGCTGTTCTGGGAGCTGGCACAAGAACCATGATTTTCGCTGCCAACAGAACACTGTCATGGCTGTTCAGTACCCAGTTAAAACAATAATCTTCCAATATTTTGGGAGGGGGAGGAGTCATGTTGCCGGATGGAAATGTGAACAAATTTGGCAGCAGACCGGTCAACAGGTTCTTTCACCACATAGACATATTCCCTCACACAATTTGTAATTGGCACCATAAATGGCATTTAAACATGTTTATAGTATATTTAAAGAAAATTCTAATGTTTAACTTGGCTGAGCCCCTTCTAACTCTTAAGTGTTAGACCTACCCTGTAACTATTATGGAGCCAGTGAGTTCTGAAAGAAGATTGCTTAAACTATAAAAAGATTGTTTGTAGCGTTTATGTTGAATGTCAAATTAAGGTATTCTGGTCACACAGAGCACTGGACATATTTACTCCCTCCCCCTCCCAGTTTATGAAGCTGAGTTTCAAAAGAACTTTTTAAGAATCAGTAAATCTACATATTTGTAAAGTTGAGAGAATGGCAGCTGGACTTAATATATTAACAAGGGTGCTTTTGGTGTATCTTCCATTATTCTACTTGGTCTTGAAAAATTCTCTCAGAAACTGTGAGGAAGGCCGAGAAATTATTAAAACCATTATCTTTCTCCTTTGAGACTTTATATATTTAATGGACTGATTTTCTTCACTGAGACATAGAGCTGTATAGGTTTATTTTTTTACTTCCAGTCACAAGAGTTTCTTCATATATCTTGTTCAGAAGATGACACCCTCCCTCCTTCCCCTGCTCCCCTCAAGCCCCCATGACCTTACCTGTGCAATTTCGCAAACTGCATTAGTGTTAGTGGGATTAAGCTGTTAGGGTGAATTCCTGTTGTTGTCATGGAAGTCAGGCAAAATTCCCTTTTAATTATTTTATAAAGTTGGTTGAAGACCAGTAATGTCTACCCTTCTAAATATTGTCTTGCTTAAATATTTGTTGAAAAATCAGGAGAAAATGTACAAAACACAAAGTAAAGTCTGTAATAATTGCTAGGAATTCGTTTGTCTCATTGATGGTCACCATTGTTAGGGAGAAGCTGTATTAAAAGAATTGTTGAGATGATTGTTCTTATTATTTGTCCTTAGTCATCATAATTAATACAGCTGTCAAGCACAAAACATTTTTGCGTGGTAGACAAAGTCTGTGCTTGTCAACTCAACAATCTATCACTAAATGGAAAATAAGATGTTGAGATGGGATGATGCCACCCAACGGTACAAGAGTGAATGGGATACTGACAGCGTCTGGAATTTTTGCACCAAAGCTCAATAATTGTTGATTTGTGGGTGAGTTTGGTTGATACTCCAGAAAGAAGTTTTCTGACTCTGGTTGCTACATAGATAAAACTTGGGTTTATGGAGAAAGGGAGTTTTTGCATGTAAGTGACTAACAGTGAAAAGTAAATCAGAACGCTTTTGTATCGATTAGGAGTGTCACTAGCAGTTTTATCAGGTTTGGAGAGATGGGAATGAACCTGCCTGTGTAGATTAATCAGTGGAATAACCTCTCAGGCAGGAGATAAATGAAAATAAATGACTTGCCTGCATGAGAACAAAGTCTGTTGAGACTAGTCTAATATCTGTAAGTGTCTCACTCAAAGGCTAGTACCTGATGAACATTTGGACCTCTCCGCCTTTCTGTACGCAAACAAACAAAAAAAACCCCAAGGTTCAATGCTTCCAGGGCGGTGAGAGGACAGGAAGAAGAGAACAGAAAATTAAGTCCAAAATTTCAGTAAACAAGCAGACAGCTACAGTTTAGTGGTAAAGAAAGATCACAAAAATGGAAAAAAAAATATAGTATATTTGGCAGGTTGACAACATTTATTTAAAGACAGGTTTTTCATTCTCTGAGTTTTAGATCTTAAAATTAGCAGACATTGTGCTGAAGATTGCTTTTTCTCAACATTGTGAAAAGCAGTCTTTGGAGTTATATTCTTTTTGGCATTCACAGAGGGTAGCAAGTAGGCGATACAGTATGAAGAAAAGTCTCTGAAGTACATACAAATGCATGTATAGTACTTAAAAAAGCTTTTCCCTAAGGAACAGTTACTTGCATAGAAGCAAAATTATCCAAGGAAACATTTCCATGCAACAAAATGTGGTAACACACAATGAAAAATAGACCTTAGCATGACAGCAGACCTGCTAAGCAAATTAATATTCTGAGCATTAACTTCACAGCACGTGGCTAGTGA
>VYZW01005885.1:3376-13410 GCA_013401315.1 Balaeniceps rex | reverse complement strand
CACAATGAAAAAAAAAAAAGCTGTAAAAACCACATCTGCGCTTAGAAAATAGCCCCACATTATCACCATTCTTTACAGGTTAGGAAGTACTCACTGTAGACGTTATTTTATACAGGCATGGTCTATTTTATTCTGACTAATCCTTTGAAAATTCTAAGCTGTGAAAGTTAGGCAAATATACTTCTCATAGTCCATTAAAAAAGAGCCTAAGGAGGTTAGTCTTAAAACACTAATTATTTTCTCCTGTGGAAACTGGGGAATAGCTGAACAACAAACTATTATACAACACCCTAACACTAGCAAATGTTCATGATGAAACTGAAAATATTATTATTTCTTGTATGGTTCCAGTACGTCTTCATTTGTCAAACTGATCACAAAAGTCAATAAATCAGAAAAGCTAGTAGAATCCCTGTAAATATAAGCTAAAAGCTGTAGCCCCTTTGACCCCAGGCACTTTGCATTACCAGAATTCTTGACAATAAATACAGGGTGTGACAGCGTCAGTGAGCTTTGTAGCTTCCCTATGGACACTGGCATAGCAATATGTAACATGAAGACATTATTCAGCACCTGTGAGAAGAATTATTAGCTCAAAGGAAAGACTAGAAAAAATTAGACCAAAATGCACTTAAACAGGATTAGGTAAGGGAGAGAACCCAGGGCACTTTGCAGTCATAGGCTGGTAACCTTCATTAATCGCAAGGGCAGAAATGCACAACAGAAGATTAATTATTCATGAAACCAAAACTTGGTCAAAATGTTAAATAATATATAACTATAGCACACTCAATACCAAACCAGCATAAGATGCGTATGATTCTATAGGCTGTTTGTGAGAAGATAAAAGAAAATGATGTCCCACTAGAGACTTCTGAAAATTAACGAGACTGTTGAGTATTCCCATAGCCAAGAGGTGTGTTTTTTGGTTTTTTATTTATTTTACAAGATAGATTGCAAGTGTGCTTGAGCAAAATGCACAGTCATTTTTATACTCTGCGGACTTAAATCCATTGGTGTGAGATGTAAGGAGATAAACCAGGTTGTAGCCATGAACCTCCAATCAAAATGGGACAACGTATTTGAGCACTTGTGCATTTCCACAGCATTATAAATCTCCACAGTATTTCACTGCAGGTCTTTGTTGTTGTTTTCTCTCTTGTATTTCTGCATGATTCATTATAAAACCAATAAACTATCTAAACAAACCAAAAAATATAAAAGCAATTTTCTTTAGTCTGTGTTGTTTTACAGCAGCTTACAACTACTGTTATTTTTTTTTACCCATTTTGTTCTTTTCCCTTCAGTAACTATGCCCCCTCCCCTTTTTCAGTGGTACTTTCAATTAAACTGAAATCAGCTAGGCTTCTTGTTCTTCTGATTGCTTCCTTATTTAACATATCACCATTGATAACACTTCTAAAACAACTCTGTAAGCAGAGTTTCTTCAGTTTGTAAATACCTTATGTTAATGTAGTCTTTGTGAGCGGTGCTTTGAGGTTGCTAGAGGACTTTAGGCATAGAAACAACAGATAAAATACAAGCAACAATAATACAGCTCCCCCCTCCACTCCCCCATCTTGCCAATATACCTCACACCTGACCTAAGAGGTTGATTTTCTATAGTACGTTGAACGCTTCACTAGCAAAGGCCAGCAAGGGTGCCAAGTGTTACATGGAAAGCAGTCCACAGAAAAATTGACTGATACTCCAAAACCTCATTTCACTTAAACCACTCAGTAACAATCAACTGATAACAACCTTTAGTCATTACTGTTCTTGTCCCAGAGTTGAATAAGCAGCTGCTTCAAATCAGACACTAAATCCACTTTCTATTCAACAGATCAATTGGAGGTCCTCTACTGAAAGTGCACAGGATTAAAACACATGATACATAGTAAGCATTTGCTAGAAGATAGTCAAAATAATAATTCTAGAGAAGACTGCTTTGCAAAATGAAACTTTAAAAACACAGTAACAAAATATCGTTATTTATGTCCTATACAAAGGACACAGATGATAGTTATAACTCATTCATTAGTTGCTACCTGGTATGCAAAGTCTTTATAGGAATACCATGTGAAAAGGGATCAACTTTTGCCCCAGACTTAGAAAACTTCACAGCAAAGGCTAAAAAGTCTTACCAAAAAGGAGCAGCAGCGTTGAAACCAGCTTTGTAACAACCCTTTGAGAACTACAGCTGCTTGTCTCTGCCAAATTTAAAGGCACAGCCCACACAGAGGCATGCTGGGTGAATTGTATCAGTTCTGTTAATGATTCCAATTATATCAAGGATGGATCCTATAGTGAGGAATTTCACTTTCAGACAGCTTTTTAAAGCAAGCGTTCATTTTTGGGGGCGAGGGATTTAAACAAATTGCTTTAGTATTGGGAACTTTTCAAATTCTGTTCCTATCCCAAGAGTGAAGCTACAAATTAGCCACTGCTAAAACTCCAGACTTGCCTCTGGCTACCTCCTGATGGATGTAAATTTATACCAAGACCTAGTTAATTACAGCCTCTTCAAGTATCTGTAAACAAGATCTTTTTTAGTGGCCTAATTTCTCAATAACTAGTGGAGAAAAAGGATTAATTCTGCCACACTCCTCCTCTATGCTAGCCAGATGTAGACTGCAGAGCATCCTGCAACTCTGTACAGAATATGCCTCTGTAGGGAATGTAAAGGGATTGAGGAAAAATGCAGAGGGATGGCTGCAGAGCACATGGGCTTTGAAGTGAGGGGCAAGAATGGTTGTGGGTGCCTGTGAAGATGATAGGAATATTACAGACAGGAGAGGGAACATTGTACCAGAACCTGCAAAAACACAAGACTTAATATTCAAAGACAAAAAAACCAAAACAAAAGTGTCATTTAAACATCCTAGAGTATTCAAAACATCTGGATGTAACTAGCAGATATGGCACAAGACCCAGGGGAAATCCACACATTTCTGGGATGAGAGTTGGAGGCCAAGCAACTCCATCTAGGGCTCATAAAACACCAGTGGAAACCTATATTTAGGCAACTGAATCTCATACAAGGAGCCTTGGAGAGACAATGTGGCTCTCCATGTAGAGTCATGAGGTTTGGTCTTGTCTGCAAGTTATGTCTTGATCAGAAAGCAGCTCTTTATTGGACTACACATGGGCCACAGGCATCTGGACTAGGAAGTCAAAGGCACCAGCAGCATGCCTTGTTTGCTACTGGCAGCAGAAACAGCAGTGTCTTTGTTTTCCATGTGCACATGTACACATTTTACATCTATCGGTGACCTTTTTTTTCCCTTCATTGGCCATAGAGTCAAATCTAAAGAGAAGAAGTTTGAAAGTTGGAACTGCATGATTGAATTAAGAGTGGACGAGGAGGAATTGAGGAGTAAAAGTGACCTTCTTACTGACAGCCCAAGAAATTGCCATATTTACTCAGCTCAGCAGAGCAAATGATGGCAAAAAGCGGACCAGATCCTCTGCCAGAGCATAGCAGCATCACTCCACTGACTTCAATATACTTTAACATAATAATTGTGTAGCTGGACTCTAATGGATTGCAGCCACATTACACCACTAAGGATCTTTACCTGGAGAGAAAGACTAAACCACTGACCAATTTAACAGTCTTAGTTTCATTTTATCCTGATTTTGCTCCAATGTAAATGTCTTCAAACATACAAAACCGCTGACAACCAGTAGAGTATATTTTGCAACACAGTATTAACAGACTTATACAATCTATCAGACATTAAGACAGGTGTGTTATACTGATAAATGTGTTGACCAAAATTAAAGTGACACCAGTACTACATGTGAAAGAACAAGAGCTGCATGCTGGGTTGGAAAAATAGCTGGAAAGGCAGAGGGAAATCACTGCACAAGAGAGGTGATGCAAGGCCAGCTGTCTCTGCGTAATACCCCACTAGACAATGGCAGACTAAGGAGGTACTTTGAGGTGTAAAACAGACCCCCTCCTCTCCCCAGCCACAACACCTGGCAAACAGCAATTACAAGCACAGCAGACTTTTCTGTTTTGCTTTGATGTATGTCACCTTCCCCCCCAAATGGGGTCCAGTCAAATTGATACCTCATTTTGGGTATGAGGGTGGGTGGAATAATTGTTTGTGGTCCTTATAAAACATTCCATTAGCCTAATATGAAATACTTTGCAGTGGTTTAAGGCTTTGTTTAGACTTTGAGTTGTGTTAATTTTTCAACAAAAACCCAACCCAAACATCCCAAAATACTTCTTTTAAAACATTTCAGCTTTTCCATATGCTAATCAGTTTCTGACCTAAACTATTCTCTGAGTTCAACCTGAAACTGGTAGGAGTTTGATCTCCTCAATATTCAACTGTCTGTGAATTTACTATTCATCAAGAAAAACAATCACTGGGACTTTCTTACCAAGAAACCTAAAGGAGAGGAATGACACAGCATAGGAATTCATAGGAATTGCATGCTGAGGGAGTGAAAAAAAAGAGAGATTTATAAAAAAATTGTTAACAAACATGACACACGCTAGTCCCCCTGGCGTCAAGAAATAAGAAGGGGAGAAAAAAGCCATGTACAAATTAGGTAAAAGGTAGCCGTCATTTCAGATTATAGGAAGAAAAATAGTTCACACTAAATAATAGACGGACTTGCTAGGAAAATTAAAAGGTACATAACACAAAGAATGGATTGGAGATAATAGCATCACTCCAAGAATTACATTTGTTTAATTTGCATGAAAACATGAAACATCCCAGCCTGGCCCCACTGGGATAGATTTTTATACTGATGGTCAGCAGATACTTACATTGCCAAGTGTACAGCTGCAAAAAAAAAAAGAATTAGTTGTAATTCATGCTTCCTCTTCATTCTGAGAAACATAACCAACAGGTTAATAACTTGAATTTTACCAGTGTAGACTTTGAGTTTTCCCGTTCTTCTTTGGTAGATAGCGCCAATGATAGCAGAAGCTCATTTCTAGAAGTACTTTGTGTAAGCACCTAAATATTTAGAGGTATTTGGAGTTTGTGAAACGCCAAGGATGTTCAGTGTGCAGGTGAAAAGGCTGCAAGGACATCTTATTCCACAGTATTTTGTCATACCAGATGCTGCCGAAGTGGCAGCGAAGCAGTGTGGGGACGGATGCGCACAGTTTGTTTTGCTGAAGATTTGGCCTGTTCTTCATCCACTGAACTCCCCACAAACTCCTGGGCATTAACACTGTGTCCTTGGCCCAAATTTCCCTTCCTGCTGTTAAAACACCTCATTTTTTTGTGTTAGGTGTCCTCAGATGGCCAACTCTTCCAGGTAAACACATGACTGGCGCAGTCCCTGCTGGACAAGGCTGCCTGCGCCGCATAGCTGAGCTGCAGGGCTGGGGGCCACAGGGACAGGTCACCATGCAGAGTGGCCACAGCACCAGGAGAGTTTCTCCATGACCCACTGCTATGGCGGGTGAAAGGGCAGGTTTAATTCATTCCTTCCCCACCATATCAGGACCACTGCTGGCCCTGTGGGTGGTGATGGGGGGGAGGCCTGTGTGCCACCTCAGGCCTGCACTGCACCAGGGAACCCTCTGGGGAGAAGGGGCCAGGAGAAGTCCTTCAGGTTCAACAGTGCTTCACTGGCTTTAGGACCCCCCGAGCACCTCACACTCCCCTGACATTATGGGGGCGCAGGTCACCATGTCATCATGGTGGATCCCATGGGCCCCTGAGAGCCTTCCAAAAGAGAGAGAGCAGCCACCATCAGGGCCCAACGGAGGCACTGGGCAGTGGGAGCCACCTGTGGCTGCTGGCAGTGCCCTTCCCACCTCCAGGGTACAGCTCGGGGGGGCAAAGTCTGTCCTTCAAATGCAGCGTCCACCTCAGCCCGAGGAAAGTGCCGAGAAGCACTGACTGAACTCCACATCATGGGTGGGGTAGAGGGGTGCTCTGCAGTTTGTTTTGAGTCTCTCACAGAGCCTGTATCACCTGCCAGGGCTGTTTTACCTCCTGAGAAGTCATCTTGCAGCTTATTTTTGCGCTCTTATACATCACCTAGGGGCTTGGAAATCTTTCCTGAGGTGGTTATGCCTGACAAGGCCAGTTGAGCCAGGTTGGGGCCTGCCTTGAAGCAGCAGCAGGCCACCTGATAACTGAGTGGGATCACGCGGGTTACCTTTTACCACATCTCTGCCGAGCAGCCACGATTTACACAGATGCAATAGGAACAGAAGCACTCCTCTGACTGTGCCTTATGTGCTCCAACGTCCACAACCTTGCTGCAACAGTGGGCAGAGGAGGGAGGGGTGGCAGTGCAGCACAGAGCAGGGACACATTGGTGAGGTGAAGGAAGGGCCGTGATGACGTCCTTACCAACCTGACACTGCTGGGAGCAGCTGATGTGCCAGCTACAGCCTCCGATTAGCACTTCCCCAGCCCAGATGGTGTGGGGGAGAGCAGATGCTCTGTGATTCCTTGTGCTCCTGGAGAGGGTCATCTCTTCTACATGCTTCTGGGTCTAGGGAGAAAAGGTGACCCCAACTGAGGCCTGTTTTACTACTGGCAGCAGACCAGCAACTGCTCTCTGGATCTGCTCTGCTGACCCAAGTTTCAAGCAAAGCAGTACTAATTTGCTTCGTCTCCTGATGATCAGTCTCATTACACATGCTGTTCTCCTCTTAGCTTCCTTGAGCCGTGTTTTACAACATGAGGGCCCAAATGCCTTTCTGCCCCTTTTGTGTATGTGTACATACACATCTTTGCAACTAGACAGATGCTGATTTAGCAGAGCTGGGAGTGAAGAAGAGGAAAGGGAGAGGAGATGGGCCCTCAATGCAAGCTGGTGTACCCCAGTTTGTCTTTCTTGAGCCAGAACTCACAGAACAGAAACTACAAAAGACTCTGAGAGTGATCTAATCCTGTCCCTAGGCCAAATCACAGGATCATCTCTTCTTCTGCTGTGCCTGAGAGTCATTTGTCCAACATGATCTTAAAAGCCTCTGATGTTCCATTCCCTGCAACATCCCCAGGTAACCAGTTTTAGTGCTTACTTATCTTTATTGTTAGATGTTTCCCTATGTCTAAATTCACTTGCAAGAATGACAGATTAGTCCTTTTGTCACTCACAGGAGTTGTGGAGAAGAGTTTAATTTTTTTATTTTTACAGCTTACAATAAAATGCTGGTCATGTCTGTGTGATCAGCCATCAGAGTGCCTTGGGTATCCACACCCAGGGCCGCATGTACAGGCTGGCTGTGTCCTGACTGGGTGGCACCTATTCCTCCCGTGCCCCTGGTTTCTCCAGCATGGACAAACATACTCAAACCTCTCTCAGTGGCAGCTACTGCTGCTGCCACAACACAACAGCAACAAATACAGAGCAAGTGTTACCTGGGACCCCAAGGATGCATATGTCTCTCTCTGTATGCGTCATGCAAAACGTCAGAATTTGCTTCTGTGGAAGACAGTCTGTGCTATGTATTATCCAAAAGTCTATGGATTCATCTCATCCTCTCAGTCTATGTACAAAGGTGCATCTGTAAATATTGCTCAAGACAGCACTCTTTATCTCCATAGTAGTAGAGCTGCTGTGATTTAATAATGTTTTATTTAATTTTATGAATACTTAATAGAAACCCTTTACAAATCTTGTGTATGTGTAGTGTGATACTGCAAACTCCAGTGATTTATGCACCCTCATTGTGCAATCATTTATTAGTTTTTAAACTGAATAGAAACACTTTATCCGTATGATGGAGGTACATATATTATGGCTATAGTCCTTTTTTGCTGAAAGCTTATGGCTGAGAAAAGTCACAGAAAGGTTTGGTAACTGGAAACATGTTTAATAAATGTAAGGTATTACTATTAAAGAAAATAGTTATCCATGCTATATTTTAATTTAAGTACTTTTTATAGGAGCAGTCTGCAGTAATTTATACAGATACAGCTTTCAAATATCTGTTTTTGTTTTTAAATAGTAACAAAAAATCCTCTTACATAAAAAGTCAGTTACCTGCAGGAAGATGTTTCTATTAAACTACATAGAAAGCAGAAGGTTTAAGGCCATACTCCTGTGAAAGATCATCAGCTTCAATACAGTGCTGCTTGTCTGCTCTCATGTCATCATCAACCCACTCAAAGGGTGTGTTGACCTGATATGTATTGGTGAGCAGGACTGTATGAAAGTGTCCCAATAAAAGTACATTATTTAAAGGGAAGTTACTTTAAGAACACATGTGGGAACCTTCAGATCCCATATGCCAAGGAATAATCTGCTCTGAATTTAAAAAAAAAAAAGTGTGTTTGTTGCCTGGAAATTTATGAACCGGTAAAAATTAAAGTCGACCAGCTACTTTAATTTTCTTCCTTAATTTGGCTACATCTAAACTCAAGAACTCCTAACCTTTCCTTAAATACTGCAACTCATCAGCCTATGAAATAATTAAACTGAATTTTCTGTGAATGTCAGTGGCATATTTTTTCTTGAACCATGAGTAGTGAATAAGTACACATAAACATTTCTGTGCTGTGGCTTGTTTTAGCAGTTAGAAATGTAGTTTGAGGAAAACTTTTAAAATACTGACTTAAATGCAGTGCTGAAATAGCTTCTAGAGATTTTCTCAAATTACTTTTCACTTGTGTTTTGATGAAGCTCAGCTAAAAGTTAGGACCCATGCACAGCTCAATGCCTTTGCTCTGTGTTGGTGAAAGCAAAACAACATGCAAAGGCTGTTCCCAGGGGCTGAACTCCCCAGTAGTCCTAATGGCCCATGTAAGCCCTCTAAAAATGGCTTGAAATGGGTTTGAATAGCACATATGTCTCTTTCTGGCTGTTGTTGAAGTAGTACATTCCACTGAAAATCAAATTCAACTATGTAATTTTGAATAATTGTAAATATTACCAGCAGAAAGCCCATTCTAAGCCCGCAGATCTCATTTGTCTGTTTAAGGTTCCGCTTGCCTCTCTGCCCATGGGTGCATTTCACTCAGAAAAGGAATTGTGAGTAACTACTAATATTGGCTTCAGAAGCCCAGATTTAAGACCTGAACCCATCCAAACAGAGTGTAATACTATCATCTGACAGATAGTGTTACAGACTAAATTTTGTGAATACTCACACTGCCAAGAATGCTTGGTAGAAATTGCATGTGAGTAACGCTGAATGTGACATCTGGGGAACTTGTATATAATTTGCAGTGAAGCAAGGTCATATTAGCCAGTTAATCACTTTCCACTAATCACTATTTTCATGGTTTGTACCATTTCTGGTAATCTTTCAGTATTGTAACAGTGACAAGTGCTGGACTGGAGCATGACTATTCAGTGCACAGGGAACTGGTGCACAGAAAAAGACAGATGTGCACATGCATATGCAAACAATTTTCCATTAAAATCAATATTGGTTCCCCTGTTATTAAATCTGGGTATCAAAATACACTCAGGGCAAGTTTCTGTAATTCCAAGCAGCAACATTGTTCACAGGGTGCAATGAAGCCCCTAGGAACATCACTAGTATTGATTAATGCAATATGACTGAGGGCAGAAATTAAGCTGGGGATAGGGGTCTCCATTAAAAATGTTTATTGCTAAGTGCTCATGTATCACTTCAGTTCCTCTGCAGATATGAAAAAAAAACATTATAACCTTCTTCAGGGAAAAAGACAGACATTTAGCTGACATATTTGTCAGAGAAACTTTGCTTCCTTTCTTTACTCCAATCTTATTTAGGGTGCTAACAGTGCTAATAAAACCTGAGAGAAGTACCAGTTTGGGAAAACATTTAAGTACATGCTTAACACAAAGCAACAAACACTTTAAGCAAAATATACGCTTTTGCAGTCAGCTCTGTTCTGGATTCAGTGGCCTGAATCTCAGGCTGGGAAAATCAGATCTGTTATGATATTTCAAGTTGGATACATAAAAACCTGTGCCGCTCCCCCACCGGTATTCTCCCTACCCCACTAAATTCATTAACTTACCCAGCAGCTCCACCAGGTTGTAATCAATTCAGGAAAATATCCTGTAATGAAGAACAGAGAATGCATTAATACCATCCACTCACC
>VYZW01005884.1:27183-44310 GCA_013401315.1 Balaeniceps rex | reverse complement strand
TTAATAGATTTCCTCATGCAACTAAAATTATTGTAGTTAAGTAGGTATTGGTGGGAGCAGTTAATTTAGGTAATAGGTTAATTAAACTAAACTAAGGCATAAAAGACTCCTGCCCTCTTCTCTGTTAAAAGCTGACTTGAGGACCACAAAACAATCATCACAGAGTAGTGAATACAAATTAATGCGAATATAGGTCAGGCACTTCTAAAAGTAAACCACTGAATTACAGCCTTGTTGCAGGTAGGTGAATTCTTCCCCCACAAAACTGGCAAATGGAAGGAAGAATAGCATTATTCAGGGGCTGAAAACACCCAAAATGAAGGAAACAAACTTGATTTTTTTTTTTTTCCCCAGATGCAATTTTGATTTAGACTTTCTGAGTGAGGTGGTGATGAGATGAGAGCAAATGAGGCACTGAAGTGACTCTATGAAATACGACATGAATGAAGTGTAGAAGTTTCTCGTATGAAGGAGACATACTGACTGCATGCAGTGTCTGGAGGCGTTTTTGCCGTGCTTTGTATGTGGAAGAGCTCAGTATTATGCTACTTCAAGTATAACTTTAATCCTGTATGTTAATTGAGTAACTCTATCTTAATTATCTTTCAGTATAATCATCTGACCTAATTCCTCATGTGAAATGACTTTTTTTTTGCTGTTTGTGTCTTGTGGTATTTGTTGAGAAACACTTGCTACTCAACAGCTTCTTTTAAATATTATTTTTATAGTTTTTTTTTCTCTTGCTAAAATTTCACATGAAGTTTGATTGATGCGTATTCCTCTTCATATTATTAAGTTAAAATGCTGGTTTTTAACTAACTTTCTTAATTGTGTACTAGTTGAATTTAGACTTCTGGACAAATAAGATGATAAATTTGTGGAGGGAGACTGCTAATTTAAAAACAAACTGAAAAGGCACTATAAGCATCTAATACAAGGCACTTTTAAAGACTTCTTTAATAGCATCTCGTATCCAAGCAGGGATGTGGGGCAGAGGCGTAAGGTGGTCTTTTTTCTAGTATAGCTACAATGTGCCTATTTTGTTCCTCTGGAGAAGATGAAGAGTTTACAAAGGCTTAACAAATATGGTTTAAAGACAGTAAAATCTCTCCCCCACAAAATCTACCTTACTTCTGATAGTTGTTTAGTATCACTTCACAGGTTTGGAATTGAAAAGGAGGCTTTTGGACATATGGATTGAGTTGGTGTAATCCTACTTTGTAGGTCAAGAATTTGTGACATGAACATGAATTTTGCCTTTTGCCTTGCTGAATAAGGAGATGGCAGCATTAGACCCCACTTGAAAGGGGTCTAATATAGACGCAATGAAAATCTGCCTTGGAGACCCTGGTAACAGCTCAGCAGTGTTTAGAAAGGTACTATATTTCTTGTAAGTACCTTTTGGTAACATTTTCTCAATTGTTGTACTGCCAGGAGCAACTCCTAGATTTCCCCACACCATTGTCATGGCTTAAAACCTTTTTCTCGGGCTGCAGCAGTGAATGGACCAATTGCAGATCATTTGTTATGGGCTCGTTCTCCACTGATGGAGGTCCACCGGTTTATGTAACTAACTTTTTCGGCTACTGGTTAAAGTTAAGAAAGGGAGCTGAGAATACTGGATGAGTGTTTAAAGATCTAGACAGCCAAATAGCAACCACTTTTTTTTTTTCCTTGTTCAGAGGTTGCAAAGTGAGAGCCTTGAATTCACAACCTACCAGAACTGACCAGATCCTGGGGTCGCTGCTGTGATGAGGGCAGAGATCAGCTGAGATTTACTGAAGCATTTAGTTTGCTGTCAAGGTTGCTTTATAGACTTTTTGAATAGACGCTTACTGGTAGGCTACATGATCTTTTTTCTTTCTTAGTCAACGTGATTAATTTCTCCAAGGCATTTATTGGTGGACTTTTGCTCTTTAAGGATGGACTAAATATTAGAGGGTAGCAAAATACACTCTTAAAGCTATTATAGAAATTACAGCAAGGTTATTTACACAAGGTGTTTAATAAAATAACTTCTGTATTATAATAACAAACCCTGGATGATACGAAACTTACCTTGCCTTTACATAGGAAATCTTGGGACAGGCAGATACTGAATCACCAGAGGCACCGTAGTCTGCAGGGCTTAGGAGTAGAGTTCATATCTGTTGTCTTGTTCACTGAATTGTGTTTTTGACACTATTAGCTAAAAGCTTACTGTTGGTACTTTAATACAATGAGATACAGCTTTGCTTTCATATTGAAAATGTGTTTTGTTGTCCCTATTGTAAATGTTTTATGAAACAAACTTTACAATTCATTTTTTGTAGTGCTGTGACTGTTCGCCAGCAGGAAAAGTCATGAGATAGTACAGACTTGGGGAATCTGGCTTCTCTGCAAAGGGGAGAATGCCCATTGCTGTTCTGCTGCACTCCTGCTAGACCGAACAGAGGAGCGGCAGCGATGGCACTCCTGAGTGCCCTTCATTACTGGCGACTGTGTTTTTTGAAAGGTCATAGACTTTCCCTACCACGGGGAAAAAGATGGGAGAACCTGTGATGCCTGACTTGGTTATGTGCATGGATTGCAGGTGGCCTATGTGTAGTTTTACACCACTAGGCAACAGAGTCTTGCCGTGTCACCGAGTGTCGCTGTCTGGGTCTGTACTCATTCACCAGTTCCCAGTAGGAAAGTCTTTGCAAATAAATGTGGGTTATCTTGTACTTAAATAGTCTGTCAACAGTTCACTTAAGTAATACATAACTGAAATCTACTTGAAATAGTAATTTGTCCAATGTCTAATTTTGGAAATATACAAACTCGCAGTAAATTACCTTAAATAGATGAGTGTTATGTTATACAATTGGAAGGCTTCAGAGCAGCACTTAAACATTAAAAATGCATTTAATGTGGGATATTTAGCTATTTGTATGTTGCTAATGCCAATGGAAATAGGTAATGTATTAGGGTTTTTTGCTGAGGATTTTGCAAATAGTTTCACTGGTAAGAATGTGAACGTAAGTCCTTGTTGCAAATTAAAAATGTTGTTGAGGCTGCTTTTTAATCCCATATTTGTAGAAAATTTAACTAGTGCTACACAAAGTCCAGCATACACTGTTAAGTGTTTTGCATATTATTTTATATAACTGCATTGGTATCTTAGAATTTTTTCCTCTTTAATTCATTGTTGTATTAATTAAAAAAAAGTCTATTTTGAAAATAGAAATCAAAATTATAGTAAACATGATGTCTTAATCTACAAAAAAAGGCTTGTTCTGAGGAATATTTCATCATTCTGTGCTGCAGCAAAAGATTGCAGTGTGTGCTGTACTTAACACTTCGTTCTGAAGTTACTTGAGATGACACTTTTGGTTTGAATATGTAGGTAGATATGTCTGCATCCCTACTGGAATAGTTTAGCTTGCTGTTTTGCTTTTTTGTTTTGTTCTTGCTTATTTTTGGTATAGAAAATAGATTTGTCCAGGTTTGTATTTTTGTTAAATAGCCTGCCAGCTGTTTTATGGTGTGTACATATAAGGGAAAGACCTTATCGATACCAACACTTTTAAGCCTGGCACTTGCAGAAATTTGGAGAGGTGATGGATTGGATCCTCTTTCTTTGTTCCTCCCTCCTAGAATTCTTGTTTCAGTAGCAAACTGAGGCTCCTGGTGCTGGTCATTAGTTTGAGGTTCCCATGGAAAACTTTTTTTAATAGATTTTGGGAGAAGGTATATGGGCAGTTTCTGGTACTCATTGAAAAGTTGTTTATTTGTGCTGGAGGACACACACACCTACAAGTATTTATTTACTCAAAACTTGGTGGTATTTTCCAGTGTGGTTGCCTAACAAAATCTGAGCTAAATCTGTATTTTGAGGGGGTAAAAATCATCCCTAAAAGAAACAGGGTACTGTTGCTTGTGCTTAAAGTGAGAAACGTGTGGGGTGGTGTGTGCGGTGATGGCTCGGGGTGGGTCCGAGTGGGGAGGTGGCCAGGCCCTGAAGTGGCAGTAAGTCTTAGGAGTTTGTAGAGTGAAAATAGTGGGGTTGTCTTGGTGGTATTTTCCCCACTCTTGTGATGCTTACTATTCCTTTAATAATTCAAGAACTATGAAGGAAGATTATGAGTAAAATACCAAACTAGATAGTATACACAAAAGGAATATTTTGGGTTGGTTGTTTATGGTATACTCCTAAGCGTAACCATGGCTGGTGTGATTTAATCGCTTCATGTTTTTCATACATAGACTTAAATACTTTATTCAGTTGGGATTTTTTTAATCAAATATTTTGACTTGACCCATTTCAAAACTGTTTTCTTCCTGAAGGAGTTAATGAGGGGGAAACTTGGAACAAAATTAAAGTTAGATTTCAGGAAAATAGCTGGAGTGTTTCGCTGTATTTATTCCCAGGGAGAACAAAAGAAGTGTCTTTCTCATGGCTCTGTATGAGGCTGATGATTGTACAGAAACGCAGTCTCTCGAATCGGAGCGCCGGGCTCCCTCCTGAAGAGTGTGCCGACAGTTAAAGGGTGCTTAATTATTTATGTGAATTTCTGAAACTCTTCAGTTCAGATCCATGCGACTGTTTCCTGAACATATTGTGATCTCCGAATGTGACAAGCAGATGCCTCCGATGGTTGAGCAAACAGTTCTTATGAAAGACTTCTTTCTCATGAAATGGCACATACATCCTGCAGGCAGTGGTGCTCGTGTCCTGCGATTTGTAAGTCTTCTCAACAGGAATAATCACTGGGAGGCCGTGTCAGTGAGAGGGGATGGAAACCAAGGCATGGGGCAGTCCTAGGAAATGGGAGCAATAAATAAAAACAGAAAGAAGGAATACCCTGCAAGTGCTTTTTCAAACACTTTCTATAAACGCCAGTGCAGATTCCGTGATATCTTTCCGTTGGCAGGGTTGTGGCCCTTGCTGTTAGGATTGCGCGTGTGTGTCGGCCATGTGATGGGGCTGCAGCTGTGCGGCCGCTCCCCCTCCTTCCTTTCCTCACATTGTGGCTGTGTCCGACACTGAAGCACTATCATTTCAAAAATTAAATCTGTATTTGTAACTTGGCATATTCTAATCAGAGAGAGAGAATTACGTGGTGAGATAACGTATGTAAAACGCTTAGTATCTTGAACATGAACTGCGTTTCCAGTGAATCACATGCTGTGATGAGGGAAAAGCTCAAGGGCAAATATTTAGAATACCTGTATCTTTATTTTAATTCAAGACTGGCTGAAAAGAGCAACTGAATGTTTTTCACAAAATGAGAGAAATATCAATCTGTGTAACTAAAGTGTGCTGTTTACTAGGATGCACCAGTCCTCTAAGTACAGCAGTGTCACAAAAATTTAAGCTTTAGGGTCTTAGTATGTTTTCGCCTTACAATGGTGTGATGTTTTATGCGGATGAACTTGAAATAAAGACCTGGTAAGATATTTATTGCAAAAGGACTCTTGTGTTAAATCACGTTGGCAATCATAAACATATGCTGTCACTTGATCAGCTTCCCATTTTCTCAAAATTATCTGCATTACTAAATGTAACTCAAATAATCTACTCCTGTGAAGCAATCTTTGTTTATATATTATCCAGTCTTCTGCATTCAAAAAGCTTCTGCTTGTTCCTTTTGACCCATGAATATGTAGGAATGGTAGTATTTCTCTTTAGGAGTGTTAAAGATTCATTGTAATCCTGTTAACTTTTATTTATTTCTGTGTGTTAGTGTTGTTTATGTCATTTGAATTAAGAGAAGTCTCTTCTATATTTTTCAGGTTTAAGCCATTTTTTCCATTTCAAGTATTGCCACCTGATGAATATGAAGATCGAGACCTCTGTATACAGGATTTTCTATTGACAGAAGGTCGACTAAAAGTCACGTTAATTGAATGTACAAGGTATGGTTTGTGGTCTTTTGCTCACTCTTGACTAAACAAGTACATGTGTTTAAGTTTGTAGTAATTATAGTTGTAGGCCTGTTCTGATTCAAGAAGTAGCAGCTTTGGTGTTGTGATTGAGCTTTAATCAAGAAATACATATATATATATTTTTAAGTAAAAATGAACAAATGAAAGTTGCAGTAAGTTTGAGGCACTTCTGCATTGTGTGTGGGCCCATGCATTTGCCTTTCATTTGAATTTTGCCTGGGTACAAGCTAATCTGTGCCTTGTGGGGTTTTTTTTGTTGTTGTTTTGGTTCTTTTTGTTTGGCACACCAAGTTATGAATCTCTTTCCAGGACAGTGTAAATGTTGTAATTATCCTATTGTATTATGTTGTAAGCAAAGGGAAATACTTGTTTCACTCAGACTTACTTAGAGTAGTCTGAGTAACATTTATAAGGCATTATTTATTGTCTTTGTCTTGAACAAAATAATTGAAAGAAATAAAACGTATTTGCTTTGTTCATTGGAGAGAAAATCATTCTCTTTAAAGCTGGAGAAAAGGTGTGTGGGCTCTTGGTTTTGTTTGGGTTTTTTTTTGTCACACCTCTTAGTTTTTGGTTTATGTTAGACCTTATCCTGGTAGTATGTAGACTTTGATCTAGTCGTGTGCTGTTCTGGTCTTTATGAACTAAACTCTGGTTTGCAGCAAGATTTTTTTTTTTTTTTCTTTTTTAATTCTAACCTGTTTTTTTCATTGCTTGTATTACCATATGACCTCCTTTTTGCACTTTTTTCTGCAGCCTTGTACCACTGTTTGAACTGTATTTGCTGTACTAATGTGGTTTGTCAGCCCTATGGGTTTCCAGGAAATATTATTCTGCTTCTAAGGATTGTGTGGGCCACAACAGTGGTTATTTTTTATAATAAAATTGCTGCTTACCTGTCTCCCTAGCTTTGTGATACATCTTCTGTGAATGATCCAAGAATACTAAATGACTCTGTGCACTCCTTGGCTGCTAGGAGCATTTCCTCTTTACCCATACTGAGTAAGGGAACTCAGGATCTCTCTCTATAGGCAGTCTCCAATTTTGGTTCAGTAGTGTGTTCATTTTTATTAACAGAGGGCCCAAAATAACTACCTTAAGTTGTGTACAGCTAGTGGGGTTTTTTTTGGTTTGGAAAGTAATTTTTTTAAATCTTATGTCTTTCCCAAATCTGAAACACTGTGTAACATCACCAACATATCACTAGTGTTGTGTTTCTTTCTGTGTGTTTCTTTCCGTTACCTTTTAGAAGCCAGATTGCTCAGTTTGACATCATCATCATCTGACCTCTCAGTATTTTCAGCTGTCACAGATGCTTATCAGATGGCTGGGAGAGGATACAGTTGCTGGCTTGTCAGGTCTTTTAAGCTTCAGGTCTGACTTAATCCAACTGGTTTGTGCTGCTTGGAATTTCTAGACACACACTTGAAAATGATGTTTGAACAGACCCCTCTCAATCTAGATGTCTGACTCTTGGTCCCATAATAATTCCTCAGATCTTCCAGGTGTTCCATCCTTTTTTGAACGAAACAACTACAACTGCTCATAGAGTCCCCCTGTGAGTAAATATATTCTTCCTTATTTTGCACCTGAAAAGGTAGAAGCTGAAAGACACATAGAGGATTTTGGCAGTGAAAGAAGAAATATATATGGAAGTAACAATGAGAAAATTTCCCTTTTTCATTGCCACTTTATGTGAGCTGGTGTGAAGGTTGCCTGGGACCATTCTCAACGGTTCTTTTGCAGTGTAGCACTGCATGCTCAACTACAGAGCTCTTTCACGTGTGTCCGAAAACTTTTCTTGGCAATCATTCTCGTTCCAGAAATGAAATATCACTTTAATTTCTGTGTGTTTCTCAGTTTTGCTCAGTGCCCCAGAAGGTTTTTAGATTCTCTCTGAGTACAGTACCTATTCCTTGACTTCTGTGCAGAATTCGGAGTAGGATTCTTGACCACTGATGTTGTATTCTATTTAGTCTGGTAACAGAGTTCTGCTACTTCTCCTGCTTAAGTCTGAAATACAGTGGTGAAACTATAGTGATAAAACATTTAGCAAACTTTTTGTATGTTATAAATGTCTAGTTTAATTTCATTATATTCTTCACATGACCAAATACCTGCACTTTTTGCACTTGTTTCTTTTCAAATTGCAGACTTGACCGTGTTAATTTCCTTGCTGTCATGCTATTGAAAGAAAAACTAAATTTTGCACATTTTAAAAATTAAACTAATGAAAGCATGGGAACTTTGGCATAAATAGTAAGGAATATGTTTTGCAAATTTTTGTCTGACCTGTTGAAAATGTAAGTTTTCTTGTACGAGTGCAATGCCCTCACAGAAGTCAATCATTGCAAAAATGCTGTTATCTGTCATTGCCTTAAATTTTTAAGGAAAAGGGAAAAACAAAGCAACATGCTGTTAAATCTTGCTATATAAATTTTTTTAAAGATACACTGTGAAGAAAGTCTTAAGGCCTATAAACTTGATTATATTAGGCAAGAATATTCTTCCAAAACTGTGCCATCAAGTGGGCTTTCTAAATTAGCATTTGTTTCAATACATAACCTTTGTGGACAAAGAAATTTTCCTAAAGTAGTTATTTGGTAAAATACCACAGAGTGTACCTGAGACTGACTTGTCAAATTTGGAGTTTATGGGTTCTTTGCCTCTTGTCTTCAAGTGGACTTCAGTGTGTGGCAGTGGCACCTTTAAGTATGTGACTATTGAATCTGCTTTTGACATTCTTAAAATTTGGGGAATATTCTGCTTATTTCAGCTCCTAAAATACTTGCAAATGGAAGGGCCACAGTTGAAATTAAAAAATTAGGAAAGGGTTGTAAAGGAAATAAATTCAGCTTGCTTTTACGTACCTGGTAATAAATAACATGTTAGTAAAGGTTGATGTGTACTTTGCTTGCACATACCAAATTCTTGTTAGATTTGCAGATCAGCACTTTAGCATCATCCTAAAAAAGCAGGAAACTTGATAGCCTTGTTATTCATCCTCCTTTCTGGAAGACTATAAGGACTTGCTGAAGTTCTTGGCTTGGCTCGGCTCAACAGTTGAGGTGACCACAGCCTCTATGTGCTTCTGTTGCTCCATATCAGAGGACAAACACTTCGCGTCTTGGAGTCCTCGTAGCTCTCAGGCTGGAAAGCAGGACAGCTAGAAACAACTATTTTCATATCCATAGCTACTCTGTTGAATCCCTCTTCTTCATGCTCGCTTGCTGCAGGGAACCATCCGATTTACAGTTGGGGAAGGAATAGAAATTTACTTTCTGTGTGCATATTTTGATTACTTGGGCAGTAATTTAATCACATTTCTTTATTGATGTAATTATAGCTGGGGTTATAAACTTTGTTTCAGGATGTCTTTCATACATCCTTTCATACTGATTTACAAACTTTGAATCTATAGGATATAGATATCTCCTTAATATCCAGTTGTTTTGGGTGTGTTGTGACACACTCTTAATGTCAGTCTATCTGCAGCTGTGTTATAGAATACAGTACCTCTGTTTGCATGCAAATGGAGGTATTATTCAAACAAAAATTTCCTTAGTGTAGAAGCAGTTAAAATTTCCTGTTTGTCTGTCTTAAATTGGAAATTTAATCCCCACCTCCAGCATGAAGAGCTCTTTAAAATTTAAATTTGTAGTTTTGCGATCTTGGGATATGTTTCTTCAAGTTGGGTGTTGGTAACTTAATGTAGGGTGAAATCTCCTATGGCTCATTGTTTTCCTTGTGACTTATGTTACAGTTCTGGCTGAAAATTATGTTTTATTCCTGTTTTGAGCCACCTCCTACCCTTGTTCTTCTATCTTAGCTGCCACCAGTACAAGACAGCTAAAATAGCTACTGTGCTGGTATTTTAGAGGGGCAAGAAGTACCCCAGGAAAATTCCCTGAGAGTGTGTCTAGGTGACCAGAAGATGAAACATATGCAACCAATGATCAGCTGTGGAAAAGCTTTAATGAACCGATATCAGTGAGACACTGAGGAAAACCTGTTACTCAAAAGCAACTACTAAAAGCAGAACAGAAAAGCCACAGAGGGTTGCTGGGGATGGCTTAAAAACAAGCAAAGAAGGCCTGAGTTCATCAGTTCAAGTAACCTTGAGCAAACTTAGTCTTGTCCAGACAAAGTACCTAATCAGTCGGTTCTGAGGCTGGATTTCTGCTTACAGTAATCAAATCAATAGTGTCTAGACAAATGAGTGCTGAAGGTCAAGTTGGAAATGAGGTTGACAGCCGCTGTTTCCCCCGTTTCACCAGAGCATGCAAACTTTCCATCTGAAGATGGGGTTACAGGATATAACCTGAACCAAAAACAACTGACACTTTGTAAAGCAGGTGTGCTGGGTGCCAACCCAAATGTGAGCTTCCCCTATCAACTCCCCCATGCTTTCATGTAGTCAGCTGAAAACCAGTTAAACAAATTCTTCATAGGGAGGCATAGAAAAAAAATACTTATTTACCTCTCCTTACTGCAGTGCAAGCTAGAGAGCTGTCACAGCCAGAGAGGTGTTTTCCCTTGGGATTGGCTTAATTTTACCAAATCTAATTGTTGGTGAAAGTTGTTTTCAATAGCTTTACTTAATTTTCAAAGTATGTTTACTACCTATCTCTGCATCTGAAAGGCTAGGCACTTTTTGATCATAAATATTTAAGCTAGAAACATTATTTAACAACATCAAGATAAACAGAAAATTGACGTGTTTTTCTGACAGCTTTTGTCTGTCATCTAAAGAGTTGTGTAACACATCACAATCACAAATAAGATACTTTGGATGAAAGCTTAGAAAACTGTCCTTGTCAAATGTATATAGAAAGTTGGGGGGGGGTGTTAAAATCTAAGAGCTCTTTTGAAAGACTAAGATTTGTTTGAAGTTTTTATTCCAAAATATTTATCTGCTTCCAGCTGCTGTGAGATAAGCTGTGTACTTTATTGCTGTTCTATAGCCTAAAGGTTATTGGTTTTTGTTTTTGGTGTGGTGTTTTTGGGTTTGGTGTTTTTTTTTTTTTTTTAAAAATAGTCCTGATATCTACCTGAAAAGCTTTATAGCCCTCTGGAATAGGGTATCATGCATGAAGAACCACTCTTTCATTTGTTATGAATGTTACAAAAAATTACAGATATGCGAGGATCACAGTTTAGTGAAATAGAAACATAAGCAGTAGTAAACTGTGACTTTAATCTAAAGTAACACTCTCTTGAACCAAGAAGAGCTGCAGTGTATTGTGAAATTTAGGACTAGAATGGAAGACTTGTGGCTATTGTTGCTTTTTGAAAAAAACAAAAAAGTTGTTTTTTTATGGAAAAATACTATTCTGCTGACTGAACACTTTATTTAAAAAAAGAAAAAGGGAAACACAATAGCAAAAAAAAAACCAAACCAAAAAAAACCCAAAAACAAAAAAAAAACCCAAACCCAAACAAAAACCCCCTAGCTAAAAATTTTAAGTTTTATTTGAGATTTATGGAGTTCTTCCACTAGAGGGTGGCAGTGTCTTTCCTTTGGTGTAAGGCTGTGCCTGTGGAATATCTTCTGTGTGGACTTCTCTGTGTGTACACATTGATAATAATAATAGAGTGTATAAATGAAGAATGGTGAGTTTAATATGATATTTGGGATATATGTAATAGTATCACAATTCTTACTATAGGCTTTTCTATTTCAGGTTACTTATGTTTGGATCCTATGAAAGAGAAACAAATGTTCATTGCACAATGGAGCTGAGCAGTAATGTTTGGGAAGAAAAATCAAGAAGTTCTATTAAAACGGTAAAAAAGGCTATAATCGTTGCATATTGCAGTATGTCTCATGCTCGTAATACATTGTCTAGAAAGAGTGTATCTTTGGACAATCAAATGGGTAATATAGCAGAAAAAAATAACCCCAAAACATAACACAGCAGTTATTTACTTTTTAATCCAAAGTATTTCACTGTCAAATTGACATGTATGGATAACATCATGTTCAGTTACCACAACTGTGCTTGAAAATTTGCCTGGTTTGAATATATTGTCAACTGTCCATCTGCATTAAAACAAATAGTGTAAAATAAGCTTTTTTATAGTCCTGTTATATTTGGGTGGGGCAATGTTTAGAAAACAGTAAGATTCACCTGTCTTTCACTGGCCAGTAGTGTGTTCCCTTCTGATGTGAGTGTCTGAAGACACTTGTGATCAGAGGGTAGCTCATGTGACTGACTTCCTCCTTTTCCTCTGCATTTTGTGAAAATGTAGGCAATTGCCAGATCTCTAACTTTTTTTAGAGCATATGAATCCTACCCTATCTGCTAAAGAAAAATACTTTTACAAGTGTCTGCAAATACAGAAAGTAGTAGTATTGGTGGTATTGTAAGTTAATCTTTTACTAATTATCATACTTGATAACATGAGTTTAGCAGCATACAGCCTACAAATTGTCTTTCTTTTTTTTGTGTGTGTAGGAGGATGAGAACTACTTTTTTTTTTTTCTTCAAACGAGGTTCAATGTATGAAAAAGCCTTTCAATTTCACATTAGAGTGATATTGTGGTAGTCATCAAATTGAGTTGGGTTTATGCTGAGCAATAAGTAATGTGCCTATTAAAAAAGCCTAGAAGCTTTAAAAAGACTTTATTTTAACAATGGGTTTCATGCAAAGAAATCACTGGAACAAAAATCAATGTCCAGCATTTTACCCTCTGCTGTCTAAGTGCAACCAGCTTAAGCCCTGTGCCTTTGCTATATCTGGCTGGAGTTGTGTTTGGAGACCAGCATTGTTTTTTCCGCTGGAGCAGCAAGAATCCAGAATTTCAGCATCTCATTCAGTTTCTGCAATTAAATTCCACTTTGCATTGATTTAAAACTCCTTGTGACAAATGCTATGATACTTGTTTTCAGCTTACTGTATATTATGTTTTGCTAAAAAGGGTGTATGGCTGAGCAACAGACAGAAAGCTTCCTTTTGTTGTCTTAGCTGCTGTATTCTTAGTCAAATGCTCTCTTAGGAACCCGTAACACTGCGTGGCAATTAGCTTTCCGAGTGCGGCAGGGAAATGACAAGTGGGGAGCCTGCAGCTGGAGTGCAGATCGAGAAACTTCAGAGAACTTTCCCAGGGTGTGGTTCAGCAGTCAGACATCATAGAAACCGAAGGCAGCTCAGGACTACGTTCTCCGGAGTTGCCTCTGTCTTGGCCCCCTCTCTACCTGCTCCTAACGCAGTCAGTGGTGTTTACGTGGTTACGAGTTAGCCGTGTCCACTCCCTGGGTTGGCTTGCTGCATGATAGCTCCAGTGCTGGTGGAAAGGAGAAAGAAGGGTGGGATGGCAGCAGCTTCAGCTAGTTTAAGCTGCCGAAGCATGGCACCACCAGAGGTGATAGCATGAAGTGTTCCTGTGGTCCTGAGAGGGATTACTGAGTTCGCTTAACTCTAGAGGTTGCTAGACTTCATTGAAGCACTAGGCAGGAGGTAGACTTCAGTAATTTATTTTCAGACCTTTTTGTTTAATTTGTTTTATGCAGCAGTTATTAATTTTGTTTAACTTTTTCTAATTCGTTTTAATCTAAAGGTTTAAGCCTCTTTGCGTGATCACATAAGGATAAGGTAGGAGCAATTCAGCTGTAGTAGTCTGGCCAGTTCATAGTTTTAACCCTTTCCTAATAATAAATATTTCAAAATTTCAAGAAACAAGCAATACTGCCAGGGTTAAAAACAAACAAAAAAACCCCAAAACCCAAACAATTTTGGGATCTGGACCCAATCTTGCTAATACTTACTCATGTGAATGACCCTGTTGTTGGGATAAGCTGTGCATGAAACCGTGCACAGATTGCAGGGTTGATGCTCTAGCAATGAAGGTGGCAGTAGACTGATTTACCATTACGCTTCTCTAGACAAATTAATTTGTTCTTATTTTTAGATAACTTTCAGTAGCAACATTGGAATATATTCTTTTACACTGACAACAGAAGAGGAAAGAAAAACCACTCTGCGTGGCACCGGTGTGTTTGTGACAGCAGATGGCAGTAGGACTAAACTGATGGAGGGTGGTGGAATAGCTCCTTTTTAAAACTACAGAAAAATATTCAGGGTGAGACTCTCAAGAACTCATCTTCTGTTTCAGCATCTAAAACGAAATGGAAGGTTTTTAAAATTTTTTAAGCTTTTGGAAATCTGGCCTGCAACGTACAGAAAGTTCTTCTGTGCATCTTTGTTGCAGTCCTTCATTAGGCATTTTTCAAACACTGCCTGCCAGAGACTCCTTGATCTGAATTGCTGCATCTCTAGCTCTGCTGTCAGTGTGAAGAATTCACTGTGCTCAGCCACCTTCAACTTTAGGCCACTAGGTAGGCGGCCTAATTTTAAGATCCTGCTTTAGAAGACATTGATATGGTAGAATTTGGAAACTGAAAGTGGGTGACTTGCAGAACTACTTTTTGCTTCTCAACTTATATTCAACAGATGTAGTGAAATCATGGAAGTCTCTTCCTTAAGAAATCAGGTTAAATATGCCAGTTAAATTACAAAATATTAGGAGATCTTGCTGGATGGCAAGAGTATTGTCAAAGATCCTCAACAAAATAAGAAGTGTTGCTAATGTACTTAACATAGTGAATAGTTAAATAGAAAGCTATAAAAAAAAGACATTATGATATTTTCCAAACAAAAAGTTTACTTCTATCATTAATCATGATTTTTAGCTCTAATGCAATGTTAACCACAAGGCAGCTGATCGCAATACTTAATATCTTTCTAGTATGAAATCCTTCTTTTAATGCCCACGCATGCAATAATTATTTGAGATGAAGTTGTTAGAATGAATAACAACTTCAGAAACTACGGAGGAGAAATGATAAACTAAGTTGAAGTAAAAAGTAGATAAATTTGTTCTGGTTTAAAAGTGTCTAATTTATAAGAGCCTCATATAGGCATGAGAATACATCCTCTGATTCAGGCTACGTTCTACAATGCTCCCGAGGAAAATTCTCTTAAGTTTCTATACTTCCTGGCATTTTCATTCTTTTTATTACGTTAGTAGTAGTGATAAAAGATTAGACAGGTTTAATATTTCACAATGAATCTTGGTGAGTCTTTAATCTAATCCCATTATTTATGGAATATTAGTAGGCATCAAAATTGGTTTTGAAAAAAGATGCTGTGTTATTGAACATATCTGGAGCATTATTGAAGTGTCTGTTATAATACAAAGGTGTCTCAGGCTTCTAAGCTGTTTATCAAATCGATCTGAAACACCAATAAGACTTCAGAGAGGTGATTTGGCACGTTCCCATGTAATACGTAAACATTCTTAAATATCTTAATTCCAGCAGCATGTACTACTAATTAACATTAATCACTGCATTGCTATGTAAAACTTAATTATGTATGGATAGGATGTAGTAATTAGACAGCATTAGCAGCATTGAATTACTAGACAGGTGTTCTATGGCTAACTAATTAGATATGTCTAAATAATTAGATACATGTTTGTAGATATGAAATGGAGGCTGTTTCATAAATGTGAATGGTTATGTCCACTGAACTGCCAGTTAGCAATACTAGATTGATTTCTACAAACAAAAAGAATTGTTCTGTTTCTCCTTGGAGCATACTTGTTTAGAGTGGGCCCCTGGCTTTCTTACACTTGGTGAGAATCTTGCTGCTGACTTTACTTGTGCCAGCACTTCATGTATAGTGTTGTGAAAGAAGAACATAATTTTTCAGCAGAAACTGAAGATGCTCTATGAATAAAAGGAAAATATAGTCTACTTTCCTAAGAAGTGGCAGAAGAATAGACATAGAAATGACCTTGAAGTATTAGTAACAGAGACCTGTGGTAGATTTGCAGCTGTAAGTACCCCTTACGTTGCCTGTGCAATGCGCTGACTGCTCTGTGGATGCTCAGCTGCCCTGAGTGTGGTGAGTGCTGGCACTTTCCTCTGGTTCCAGCGGTCTAGAGAAGAATGAATCGAGGGTACAGCTGTATAGGGATGAGAATCTTGGTTCATATGAACTCTACATATTTTGGTAGTCATGTTGCCTTTCTTTATGTACTGATTCTTTTTGACAGATAAATTAGTTTTCTACAAATTTTAGAAACTATTGCAAATAGATTGTTATCTTCTGATACTCTTATACCCGGGAAGCATGTACAAGCTGTNTTGGCAACCCCTTCTGTAAATACTAACTTTAGCAACACAGAAACTGCATTTCATATTCTGCATTTCCACCTAAAATGCCACATCTAATAGCCCATAAGACTTTACTTTTGCAGCAGTTGTCTCAGGAGCACACAAATACCCTCTGAAGTAACCTAATAATAGAAAGAATTAAAGAATTAAGATAAGCATCCCACTACTTCTTTAGGAATTCTGCTTGATGTTTTCTCCAGTTCATTCTGAACACTGTGGTCAGCACTGGAGTAACTTAAGGGGAGGACCAATGACACAGTCTTTCAATATTGCACTCTGAAGTTGTGCATGTGTATGCATACACATATATAGGCCACGGTCTCCACTTCTTTTGGTGAGGTTATCTTGACGGATACGGCCTTTTATAGGTAAATTTAATGGTAACTTTAAAATTGCTGTAGGCGGCTGGTTGGTACCTGTTTATAAAAACAAAGCAATATTTCTCAGCCTTTCATAAAACTAAATTTCCTTTATCAGGGATTAAGGGAAACTTAAAGGTATTCTAGTACTGTAACATACGAATGTAAAATCAGAAATAATGTAAATCAAATCCAGCACCTTCTGGAAATGAGTTGCCTGAAGATACTAAACTATAATGTCAAAATTTGAACCAACTGTGAAATGTTAATTTGTAAATACATGGAGTTAAATGCCTCACAGTTGGCATTTCGGTGTGCTTATTCAACAGCCTGCCATTTCAGCATTTAATCCTATCAAAAGAAAGGAGGAGGATTAAAGCAAGAGAAGCTTTTTGAAAATGTCACTTTTTATGAAAATTCATGATCGTGTAAAATTTGATAATATTTGTAAATACAGTGGGGAATAGTTCTGAGATTTGTGCTTTACATAATATTCTGTAATCCGTCTTTCAAATAAACTTGAAGGCCATCAGGATTTTTTCTGTCTCATCTTAAACATTTAAGCTTTTTGACTTGGGGCTTCATAAAGCTTTTCTGTTATTTAATGAGAGACTTTCTGTGAAAATGCACTGTAGTTCTTTACTGCTCAGAGACTATTGAATAAGAACATTTAA
>VYZW01005884.1:4251-25505 GCA_013401315.1 Balaeniceps rex | reverse complement strand
CATTTAAGCTTTTTGACTTGGGGCTTCATAAAGCTTTTCTGTTATTTAATGAGAGACTTTCTGTGAAAATGCACTGTAGTTCTTTACTGCTCAGAGACTATTGAATAAGAACATTTAAAAAAAAAAAAAAAAAAAAAAAACCAAAAAACCCCCACTAACAGGTTTGGGTTTTTTTGTGCATGTATATTCATGTAGTTGTTTAAAACTAGATGTTGTCGCTCTAGTCACAGCCTGACCTGATACTTCTTGCCTGCTTGTAAACCATTCAGAAGCTATCATGTACTGCATCCTTGGGCATGCATACCCTCACCTGGGACAGGTAGAAAGCAGCGCTCACCACACTTCGCTGCATTTGGCAGCAGGCGATACTAAATGCATTATGTGCATCCAAGTCTGTAACTTGCCTTGCATGCACCTTCTTTCTCCTTATGTCCATGCTTGAAGTCGTGATCGCTCCGAGCCTCCCCTGGAGTGCTCCAGAGAGTGACTGCTTGCAATGAACTGGGCTTGCTGAGTTTCAAATTTAAAATACCAGATGAAAAGATTAACAAATAAAATAACCTGAGTAAGGAGAATCTGTCATGAGCAGGGCTTAACGTGAGTATACTTGCTCTTCCCCATGCCGAGCTCTTACTTCAAGAGCTGCCAGCAGAACTCATCGTGGTACTCAAATTTGGGAAGAGAGGTTCTTCTGCAGCCAGATACTTGTCTTGTATAGTGAAATAAGTCTGTTTTGAAGCCACTTAATTCCAGTCTAAATCTCCATTAGGTTTTGTAACTGAGTTGTATTGCAGCTGGCATTGGTGATACTGTCTGTTCAGTTGGGGTCTTCTGAGTTGATATTTTGCAGGGTGTTGTACTCTCTTGAAGTGTATTCCTGACCACCTCCTGATTCATCAGAAAGAGTAATGAAAGAGGCACAAGCCTTCTGGACAGCTGTGCTGGGTGAATTCACCTTTGTAAGACCTTTCTGTGTGACAATTCCAGGACAAAAATTTATATAAAACTTCAAGCTTGATCAGGGATTAGTTCTGTTCTTTTAATGCTTTTTACAGAGCTGATAAACAACATACATTTTTGCTGTGTGGTTTTTTTACTTGAAGGTTACGCATGTAATAACCAACCTGTAGTACAGATTCTTTTGAGTTACCTTTTAGTTGCCTGTTTTCCATATGCCTCTGATAGTACCCAGTTTGAATAGCAGTTTTAAGCTTTTCTTGTCGTACTTTTTAATGTACAAATTTGTATTTAAAATATTAAACTACTAAGTAAACACTAAATGATATATTTTCCTTAAAAACACTTGTAAAAGCTAAGAACAGGCACGCTGTTTTAGTGTGTCACTAGATGTGGTGCTGATGACTTCTTTTTTTTGTATTCTTGTCATCTGTTCTGCTACATGTCCAAATATTGGATGCAGGAAAGAGTTTTAAGTAGGTTTTACAGCAGCTGTGTTTCTCATTTGTAAAGAAATTGATTTACAGTGATAGCTGATCTTGCTAAATAAATAGATGGTTGATGCATGAAAGCTAACTTTGTTTGTATAAACAGTATGGCCTATTGTAAGAGAGATAACAGTATTTTATTGACCAGAGTAAACAAAGTAGTTTCTGGGTAATTCGGTATATTTCTGGAATATTTCTAAACTATTTTGTTACGTCCTGTTGCAAAGTTGTACGGGCAGATGAGGCAGCAGCTCAGGTTGGTGACTGCTGCCCATGGCTGGAGTGGAAGGGGAGGGACGTACTTAAACACGTATTTACAACCACCTTTGGAAAAATAAGCTGTTGTCATTCTCATTGGTTTGTAGTTGTTTTTTTCTCTTTGGTCTTCTAGTTTACTTTTTAAACATATTTTCTCAGAGTACCTTTATAAAAGTTAACCTCTTCTTAACATACTAGGTTTTTTCTTTTCAGACTGAGATTGGATCTGTTCCTATTAAGGAGATAATAACTGGATTGAAACTAATTTACCCATTTGTATGGATTTTAGTGATGTTGTAATGTTTCCCTACCAAATCAGGACCTGACCAAGTAAAGTGTTGGGCATGTTGGAAACTGCTGCCTTCCGTTGGTGAATGGTTATGTCTCCCAAAATAATGAATAAGAAGGGAGCCTGTGTTTGAGTATTTAATTACTGAACAAAAATGTGTTTTCTGGGTTGTAACAACACAAAGAGAAGGCCTGGGGGTGGATAGAGAGAGTCTTGGAAAAGGGGCCTGTGGCTGTGAGTAAATACTTGTTAAGAAATAGTGAGGTACTGGTACTTGGTGCTTACACGCTGTCCTAAAACCAGGTAACTTGTAAAGTCTGTGAGAGACACGTAGGGGTTTGACACATGATGAAGTTGTAGGGGTGTTTGTTTCTGACTGCAAGTTGCTCAGTGGTAACTTGTCTATGAGTTACTCCAACAAGTAGTTTATCATCTGGAAGTTCATCTTGCAATTACGGAAGAGAAAATTACATTATAGTTTCTACAGATTGTCAAAGGATAGGCGGGTGCTTGTAGTTATTGCAGAACAGCTGATGTTTCACTTCTGACCCATTAGTGCCTTCAGTAATCTGTTATCACCCTTGGTTCCAAGTATAAACAAATTACCTGTTTATAGACTTAGAAGTGCAGTAATAACTACTGAGAAGACTCCTCTTCTGAATACCACTTAGTTGCTTTGTTCACAGTTTTCAAAGCTTGAGCAATTAAAGCTACTGAGTAGCTTTTCACTAGAAGTTTATCAAGAGCCTGCAGTTAGATTTTGCATTTAATTTTGGGTTTACTCTTTACAGGTTGTCTGACACCTTCCCATGTTCTCCTGTTCTCCTGCAGTATGTCAAATGCTGCTACTGAGTTTTATTTACCCTTGTTCTCTACACTCTTTATTGCTGCTATGGGCTGTACTAGAGGAGGAGCAGGGAGAGTTTGTGTGCAAATGAATGTCCAGGAGGAGTTAACTTGTTTTTAGTAGGATTTTGCCCAAACTGGTTGTATTGTTCATTTGTTGTTGCTTTGTGGGTTTGTTTTTTGTTTGGTTTTTGAGTTTTGGGGTTTTTTTCTTAACCCAAATTAGCAGATTGAGTTTGGAGACTCGACAGAGTCTTCAACTCCTGCTAAATCACTAAAAATGATGGATAAATTTGGCAGACCTTTTTCTTGAAATGAAGTAAACCTGTTACAGGCTGGCCTCCTGGAAAGTTTCTACTTTTCATTTTATAGTCTGAAAAAGGCATAACTAGACTAGGAGTATCAGCTCTTTAGCAACTCATTTTGGTAAAGTGAAAGAGTAGGAGTGAGACACAATGGCATACATTTGGCTGCTGAACTGGGCCATCTGAAACAGAGATGTTTTAGGTAACACAAGCTGTGATACAGGGAGCAGATGGAGATAGCAGAGGTAGACGGATTGGTACTTACTAACTGGTATTCGTCACCAGACGAGCAGGTTCTTCGGCACTAAGAATAGGCTTTAGAGGGATGTATGAAATGACGGAGTCTTGAACAGGTTGGTTATTACAGGTTGCTCTGTGACTGAAAATGTCCTTTTGTTAGGTCATCTGTCACTTCTGTAACAGAAATTTGGTTGGCTATTGTTGTTGCTCACTTTTAATGCCCGTAGATGCATCAAAGTATCCAAAACAACTGCTTGCTTTGAGTTAATGGACGCACTGAGAGCTGATGGGAGTTTGTGGCATTCATGTTTCTATCTTTTCTTTCCTCTAATTCCCCACTCGGAATGCACACCGGATGTCAATGGGGAAAGGTGTCCAGTTACTCTGCAAGTCTTTAGGGATCCTGAAGAGGATCATGAATAGCATGGGCAGCCAGGACGAATGCACTGTGAAAGGTGTGGCCTATCATAGTTTGGACAAGCATGTGTTTTGCTTATCTACTGATACCTGTTCCTATCCTGAGCCCTCTGTTCCTATCCATCCTGAGCTCCTGGTCAGCAAGGGCTGTTCTCGCTTGTGGGCACATTGCGTAAGATTGTATTCTTTTTACACATCTGCTTTGGCCTGCAACATGTTATACACTTCTAAGTGTGATTTACACTTATAGTTGCATAAGTGCAGCTGTTTGCATTGATTATTTTTTCAATAATCAGGAGTTTGAGTCTCTTTTTCTGGTTCTCTATACAATTCAGGCTTCTTACAGATGCGTAGGGCCATCATTAGATGCTTCTGTCTGGATTTCATCAGTTACCCTTCTGATGATATTTTAGAAGAGATGGTGTTCAACCCTTCTTGAACGTTAAGTATATGTTAATTAAATATGTATACTAGTCCATTGCAATTTAATGAGAAGGTGATGAAAGTAATATATTTTCTCTCAGTTCCACTTGATCTATACAGTTGCTCTGCCTGTCTATCCATTTGAAAGTGACTTTGGTTAACCAGTCTAAAATATTACTAGGTGCAAAGTCAACTGTACTTGAAAGAGGGGTGTAAGTCTCAAAGAATAAAGATTTTCCTGAAAATAAAGAGCTAGAGCTGGAAAGATACAAAAATAGCATCTCCAAGGCAAACGTTGGCAGACTTCTGGTGCTAAGGTGGTGTGGGAAGCTGGTAGCTCCTCTGCACAAATGTAGTTTGGCAAGAGCCACAGCTTGTCTTTGGTGATAGGGTGTGTGAAGGGGCAAATGGCGTTGGATTCCTTAGTTTTGCTTTTCACAAAATGGCTTGTATAGAAACATTCTCATTAGTAGAGAAAACGTCAGGTACTTGAATCTGATTCTCACTGCTAATTTAGCTGGTGTAAATATAGATATTACATTGGCTTAAACAAAAAGCATCATCAGACTAAATATCAGGAAGAAATTTGGCATGAAGATTTTTTTTTTAAAGGATCCCTAATAATGAATAATATCTAGTATGATGATGATTATTATTATTGATGATTTACTAATGAACTCACAATTCTTTAATGTAGGTATCTGATGTCCTTCAATGGGAAGGAAACTAATTTTCATACACCACAAATAGGTGATATCTAGTGGTCTTAAATTTTGTGGTGCAAGTGTCAAAATACAGGCATAAAAACTGAGTGACTGCAAAGAAAGCCTTTAATTTTGTGGGAAGAATTCCTTATTCTGAGTGCAATCCTATGTAATGTTGCTATTTTTATGAAGTCAAATGAGTTAAGTAGTTCAGATTCTTGGACTCAAGGTAATGCAGTGTAGCTACATGTGTCATATCTTACCTTCCTAGAATGCTGTAATTATTTAACTGAACATTATCTCGAAATGACTATTCGTGGGGGTTTTTTCCCCTCTTCAGTCACAAGCTGAAGCAGAAGTTAGATGGGGTAAGACCTTAAGTGCCATGGGCTGCATCAAAAGAAGCATGGCCAGCAGGTCGAGGGAGGGGATTCTGCCCCTCTGCTCTGCTCTGGTGAGACCTCACCTGGAGCCCTGCGTCCAGCTCTGGAGCCCTCAGCACAAGAAGGACATGGAGCTGTTGGAGCGGGTCCAGAAGAGGGCCACGAAAATGACCCGAGGGCTGGAGTACCTCTCCTATGAGGACAGGCTGAGAGAGTTGGGGCTGTTCAGCCTGGAGAAGAGAAGGCTGCGGGGAGACCTTAGTGCGGCCTTTCAGTGCTTAAAGGGGGCCTATAGGAAAGATGGGGACAGTCTTTTTAGCAAGGCCTGTTGTGACAGGACAAGGGGTGATGGTTTTAAACTAAAGGAGGGGAAATTTAGGCTAGATATAAGGAAGAAATTTTTTACAATGAGGGTGGTGAAGCACTGGCACAGGTTGCCCAGAGAGGTGGTGGAGGCCCCATCCCTGGAAACATTCAAGGTCAGGTTGTCCGGGGCTCTGAGCAACCTGATCTGGTTAAAGATGTCCCTGCTCACTGCAGGGGGGTTGGACTAGATGACCTCTAAAGGTCCCTTCCAACCCAAAGCATTCTATGATTCTATGATTCTATGTTTGTCTCTTAGTGTTACAAGAGACACTTACAGGTCTATCGGAGTGGAGCTCAACATCTGGAGGCAACAGTGAATGAGAATGGTGTTTGGAGTATTTATGTGTTGTCATTATCATTTTCACTAGTTACTGTGGCTATTCCATGTCTGTAGAACAGCAGGAGTGAAATCTTGCTTTGTGCGCAAAAGTGTGTTAAGATGATTATTACTGCAGAATAAGTGATTCTTTTCTTCTTGCCTTTTCTTAAGTGTGACCAAGCATGTTAAAAATACTTTCAGTAATTAAAAAAAAGTATAAGCAAGCATTTTGTAATGCAAGTGCAGTACATGTTCTCCAAATTATCTCTAATGATGACAAATAGAAATGAGAAAGTAATATGAGTGGGCAGTGTACCAATTGCCCTGGAAAAGCCTTGGGGATCAAAAATGGAATTGCTGATTCCCGTCATACAAATGAAATGACTAAAAGGTCATTCCAGTGTATTAAGGTTAGATATAGCAGGCTGATGTTCTGCAGAGGACACTTACATATCGGAAGTAATAAGTAGTGAATCATTGTTAGAAAATGGAGCATTTCCCTTAATGCAGTCTGTTAAAAGTCTGCTTTCATTAAAGTTTTGGTAAGATAAATAGAATCTTTGATCTATGAACATCTTTACAAATATTTTAACCAAAAGTCACTGTCTTCAGATCTTTACTGATGTCATCTGTTTCCATTTTTAGGTACTTAGTTTGGAACAAATATCATGTCTGTGCATGCTTAGATCCATTTGATGTTAATTGGAGCTATGTATTTTCCCTAGCTGATGGAATAAAACAAAACCAAAAAAAGCCCTTGGAAATCTGAGGCCAGATATGCAGAAAGGTTTTTTTTTTTTTAAATTATAAAAACAGCCATAAAGCTTTTCACATCTAAACAAATATATAAATATATGTATGTTGTACATATATATCAATACAAGCATTTAATATATATATAGACTTGTGTGTTATATAAAAAATGAAAAACATCAGTTGTCCTCTTCAGTTAAATTTAAATGGAAATCTCATGGCTAACAAACTGACCATGCATTTAAAAAATGTAGATGCTTGTAAATACAGTAAATGACCCCTGAGAAATTTGGCTTGGCTTTTCTGAAGTTCCCCGGTGCTTACAGCTCTGATGATCTACAAGAGTCAAGAAATACAAAGATGATGTTTATCAGCACAATTGCATAAGTCTGTTTCTAGATTCCTTGGTAGTTAAATCACACATCTGTGGGAATATAGTAAGAATAGGCTGTACAGCAGCTTGTAAACTAAAAATGCAATCACTTTACATAACAATATGAATTACATGTGAAGTGAGCATAGGATTACGGTGTTCATAACTTCATAACACAAACATGGTCCTTCTCCACTGTAATCTCTCCCACTTTCAAACCAGCAATTTTCCTTGGTCTCAAATCAGATGCACATTTGTAATAAATAGAGACGAAAATACACTATATGATTTCAGTGAACTAGTTAAGTCTGTAACAAGTAACTTGCTTAAATTGTAAGTTGCTGTTCAGTCACATGGTGATTCTGTGAAATGTGGAGTCAAAATCTGTTTGAACTGTATAGCCTGTTCTTAGGGAATATGAAAAACACTATGTGACAAAGTCGTTGATGGATGTTGTACATACCTATGTATAATATGCTTTTTCTCATAATTTTTGGATCGGAGACCTATGTATAGACTGTAGATAAAGTTGTCCTCTATGGATATGTATATATAAATAAAAGAAATAAATTTGGAAAATGGATGTGCATATCACAAACTATGACAGCATGATAATAAATGGTACATTAATAAGCGGTATGGCCTGGGGGCTGAGGACAGGACTTCCACGCCATACGTATCGTGGAGGTTTTACTGGGGTCTGCTTCTGATCAGTCCTCCTGGACTGACCATGGGTTTGCAGTAGGAGCACACTGTCGGGTGTAGCTTTGTGTGTTCCAGGAGCACTTGGTAATGCAAATCAAAGCACAATAGGTGGAGACCGTGGGAAGTTCTGCCTCAAGAACAGGCATCTGATCTGAACTGAAAAGCAAATGCAGGCATATGCTTTGAGCAACTGTTAAATTGCAAATTCTATCTTCTGTGTTGTCTGGCTTGCTGCTCCTCCCTCTTTTGTTTTTCAAATGAGCTAAAAAACTATAGAATTTATTTTGTCACTGTCTTGCATGCGGCACAGAGATCTATCTGTAAAATGTCATCAAGCTCTTTATTATTTTTTTTTTCCTGTTCATGGGAGGCATAGTGAAGAAGTTACTGAGGGGCTGTTGAAGCCTGGGTTAAACTTTACCTTCTGTGGGGTGGCAGGGAAGTAGGTTGCTTGTCGATGGATTTAGATTATGCAGTGAGGCTGATGCAGAAGTCATTTTCTGTAAAGGGCTAGAGATGTGGAAAGAAAGCATTTCACAGATCAGCATAGGAGAAAAAAAACTTGTAGGGCTCTAGCTGCCCATATGTTAAGGTGCTCCTGAATTTTCTTAGTTGTGCTGTCCTGTTAAAGTACAGGGAAGTAAGGGAGTAGGGGTGAGTTTGTCGATTGGTAGGGTTGGTTTTGTTGTTTCAAGACTGATGAATGTGCCTGAATTGCAGGCACGCAGTTTTGACCTGAAGGAGGCTCCCTGCTTTGGAGGGGTAAGACGTGTTAGGAGTGAAACATGGCACTCTGTGTTCAACATGGGAGCTTAGGAAGGCCGTGGCGAGGGCCTTGCTAGTACGCAGCCGTGTCAGCGAGGGGGGAAAAAAGGCTTGGGGTGGGGGGCAAGAGTTGAGTTAGCTGGAATTTCTTTGAAAGCTTCTAGTAAGGAATATACCCTAGGTGCTAGGAAGTGTATTACTTAACCAAACCAGTTCTCTAAGCAGCATTTAGATGTAATATCTGTTAATTATTAAAGGAGAAAGCAGGCACAGTAGTAAGGGAGAGCAAATAATGACTACTAGCTTGGTACAGGAGACCAGGTGTGAGGATGAATAACTGCATCAATTCAGCTGCATAAACAGAGAGTGGAGGATGTATGACAAGAACAATACTGCCAACAAAGTCATAGGAGTAGTAAGGTCATAGGAGTAGAGTAGCTGTAAATATTTGGCTAATGTGGAATGTTTAAAGTGCCTGATTAATGTCTGTTATCTGTAGGTTATAGAAACTCCCAGGAAATGGGAGTTGCGTGGCTGGACTATCAGAAACATTAAACAGCTGGCTTCAGCAGAAAAATTGGCTCTATTTCAAGCATTTCTTCATATATATATATATGTATGTAAAATTCTTATGTTTTTTATATATATAATTCCAAAAAAAGATTTAAATGATATCTGGACAAGGTATCTGTTTGGTTATTAGACTAGAGTCAGGGTAATTTAGAGTGGAAGGGACCTCTGGAGGTAATCTGGTCCCAACTCCACCCAGGTCAGGGCTAAGCTGGCTCAGACTGCTCAGGACCCTGTTCAGAGGGGCCCTGCAGCCAGGTAGTGCTAGTTGTTAAAAAAGTCGTTTTCTTCAAATTTTATTTTTTTCCTCGCTAAACAGTACGTGACAGGCTACACTGTTACACAGGGAGGGAGGGCAGCGGAGCTATCTGAACTCATTTCGACTAGTTAAATAAAAATAATTCATAAAAAGAGTGATTTAGTCTTGAGACCAGTCTAGGACTATTTCTATAGGGATGGCTTCAGGTGGAGTAAAATTTCTTTGTGTTGCAGGCAGTCCAGGCAGGAAGCAGTTTTAGGCTAAAAACTGTAATGAAATTGCATCAGGGCTATGCCTGAGCTTACAGATCTGCTGGAGAGAGAAAGTAGTAAATATGTAATATTTTTGTTTCATTTATTAAACTTCTGCAGTCTGGCTACAATGGGTGTTTAGCCAAAAACATGGGAACATCTATGATGGCTTTTTATTCCTTGCAAACAATATTTGAGCAAAGAATTCTTTTTTTAAACAAAGTTTTTTCCAGGTGTGATAAATGTTTCTATTTCCACTACAGTTCTTGAAGCTTTAGCTATTGGAAGAGAATCTGAAATAACATATATTTTAAAAATATGTTTGTAATAACTAGAAACAAACTTTTGGCCGCTGTTATGAGCAAAGGCATTCAGATTCTTGCCAACTGATGTGTAGAAGTGCGTCAGGATCCACAGTCTTGGTTACATATGATTGAGGTAACTGAGAATTGTAATTAATTCCTGAGCTTTAAAAATAGCTGCTAGGAGGAAGTAATTTTATCAAAGGTTATTAAAGCAATATTCTCTCATATCTAATTATTGAAATGAAAGTAAACGAGATTTACCAGAAAGTAAAGAATCTGATTCTAGCTAAGAACACACAATTTACTCTTACAGAGATTAGTTTCATTTCTGGATTTGTTTTGATAGCTGGAAGTAGAAACGGATAAAGGCATTGGAAATGTGCTGGATAGAATACACTTTTCTGCATGTTCAAAAAATAATTTAGTGGAGCAAAGAGATGTTTTTGATATTGCCAAACCCCCAACCCACTGTATAACTCTTCAAATGCTGAAATAAATATTTTAAAGCTACAGTAGAAGAGAAGCAAGGAATGTTGCTGTGGCAGGAAGAACAGTTTAGGGAAAGATGCTGTATGGGTCTTGACTGATTGTATCCTGGACCTTCTTTTCAGCAGAGCAGTAGTGGAACAGGAGAGGTGGAAGCAAATTCCTTCCTCTTACTGCTCTTCTGTCTGTATCAGAAAATAAATCTTTGACATTGAAACTTGGCACTCTTTCTTTTTTTTTTTTATTTTTACATTTTGTTGGGGAGTAACTTTACCAACTTCTGGAAGGAATTCTTCCTCTTCGTCCTATTGAAAGCTAGATTTTTTTTTTTTTCTTGCTATGTGCTTCCTGGTGGCTGGCTTCTAGCAGTCCTACAGATTACTAGGTAAGCTTCAAGTGTTATGTATTGTTAAATGCAACATGCAGGAGTATAAATTCTATTGTCAATAGAATAGATTTTTTTTTTTAAAGGTAGAATTTCTATTGAGGCAACAGCATAAATCTGAAATAGGAGAGCAATGGTTAACCTACTGAAGAGAGAAGATTTTGCGAATAGATCATGAACTTGAAGTCTATAGTCATCATTTTACCTATTTATAGGTATCATAATTTCTACATATCACTTATTAAGGAAAGAATAGCAGTTGAGAATGCTGAATGAGCAGGCAGCTAGTAACTATGTTAGCCAGAAACACTTTAAAGCAATACCTTCTGTAAGAGAGTGAGTGTGGCTGATATGCAAAACTCTGAGTGCACTGTACGTGCAGATGTGCTTTTTTTGAATATCTGTCTATCACTTCACCCCTTCCCCCAACATATCTTTAGTTCCATTCTCTGAGTATTGCTGCGATTTATCTTGAATACTTGGTATAATGTGACCCTTGGCTAGGAGTCTTATCTAGTGTAAGGATTAATTGTTAATTGGTTATTGTTGTTATTGCAATTTTTTGTTATTTAACAATTTCAGAAAATCATGTTTAGCCATGCTGCATTGAGGTAGTTATGTCAACTGAGTGAGCATCATTTAAGTCTGGAGGCATAAGTTTGATATCCATTTCAGAGTGTCTCATTATTCATTCAAAGGATCTCATCTTCATATTAATTTAAATACCTGTCTGTCTCCCTTTTTATATCCCTGTGAGTATCTGTATACCTGTATAACGCTGTTTTTGAAGAAAGCAGAGTCATTTGTAAAATCTGTGGGTTTGAACTTCCGTTAGCCCTGTGCCCTCGTTAGAGCTGTGCTATTTGTGTTCCTCCAACAACACAGAGCTGCAACAAGCCCAGGTAAAATGCTCTAGTTTTCTGTCGGGGTGAATTGGCTCTTCAGACCCCATGCTGCAGTGGGGACACCCACCCCAGCAGGGCAGCCTGGCTGCCAAGAGGGTCCTGCTGCCACGGGGGTGCCAAGGGTGCTGCTGTGGGACCACCCTGTCCCTCTCCACTCACCTTCGGGCAGGTGTAGATCTTGCCACTTGTTCCCATCAGGGCTGTGTTTATCCCTGTGGACCACAGCACTGTCATGGAGAAGGGCCCTTACAAAAAAAACATATATTGTACATGGAAGCAAGCACATTCAGTCTCTATGTAATAAAACTGTAGCTCTTTCAATAATTAGAAGCAACATATGATGATTTCATCATCTTAAACAAGTTACGATCCTTGCGTGCTGTTTTTAACCTTGGACTGCAAAATACTGTTTCCAGTTCAACTCAGAAACGTGTCCTTGGATGAAAATGGCAAAAAATCAGTGATGCTTCTGCTGAAAATATCTAAATTATAGTTCATTTTGGTATTTGTATGACTTAGTAGTGTAGAATTACCTCAGGTTTAATTATCTTCCAATGCTCTTATTCAAATGGTATTAAAGCATGTAAGTCAAAGGCTATTTTAGTGAACTTCAAGAGTTCATCAAGAAGGGCAAGCTGTGCATGATGAACGCACATGTTTATTCATTATGATTTTCTTCTGGCATTGCAGGCTAACAGACTCCTAAGTTAAAAAAAAAAAAGCACTGCACTGATAGTTTTGCTTTTTTAGCCCCCTGAATTGTCTTTTTTTCTCTTGCAAAAAAGAGAATTCTTCTTCCCTGTCTCTGAATATATCGTAATAAGTGCATGGCACTCCCTACCTAAGTGTAACACTGTACACAAATAGGTAGCTGAAAATATGAGTTTAAGCTATGGTTTTCTTGGTAGTTGATGTAAATTAATAAAGTTTTAATAATCAGAGGTCATGGGAATGGGAAAATTAGGAGTGTTTTGCCATGGTACTACACTCATGGACTGCAGGCTGTGCTTCTCTGATCCAGATCTAATTTTTTTCTATCTCCCTCCTCCTTTCCCTCCCCATCTCTACATATGCAGCGTTTTTACCACTTTTTTCCTTTCTAAACTCTGACGGAATATAATTTCTCAGGTACTCTTTTCTTAGGCTTTTTAGTGTGTTGCAGAGGTTATAAAAGCGAACATTTTTTTGAGTTAACACATGTCTTGTTCTCATAAACTCTGGTGGGAGTTAAGTGACTATATAACAAATTGGGAGCAAGTTAATGATTAAATTTGTAATTTTGTATCCTGAAGCTTCGCTATAAGATATTTCATCTTTTTTTACTTCTTTTACTGTGAGGTATTTCATCATTAGTCACACTGCACATTTGTTTTTTTTTATAGAGCTCTAATCTCTTAAACCTGTAGGCTTTCAAATCAAGTATTTCAAAAAGTATCAATTTAGAAGAGAAACCTCAGACTTTGAATACTTGGTACTGAATGTGCCATTTATGAACTGTGACTTTTTTGGGCTGCTCCACCAACAGCTTTACAGTGATGGTCAAGAAAGTATAGTACCATGGCCTGATACCAGGTATTCAAATTATATCACATAGAATGTTTTCGTCAACTTCTTGGATGCAATTTTTAATTTTTTTAATAAAGCTCATTCAAATTAATTAAACCCAATTATTCATACTTAAGAAATCAAAGAAACAAATAACTCGTGTTTTCAGAACTGATGCAGGTTCCATCCCTGTAATATGTAGAAAGATAAATATTTAGCACTTAAAGTAAACAAGTAAGATCTACTTAAGGACAGCTTCTGTTGTACACATGCATCTGACAGTCTTCTCTCCTGCACACTTTGTTCAGTATGATTTAAAAAAAAAAAAAAATTATTTCTCGGACATTCTATGTATTGACTAATTCTTTGTTCATTTGTAAATTAAATGAGGGGTGAGTTGTAAATTCTTTGGTTAAGGTAATTGGTCGGGGTCCCAAGCAAGTCCTGTTTCTGGTTGCAGAGAAGGAGGAAAGCGAAATAAATGTTGCGCTATGAAATCTGCTGGGTATTTTTCTTATATATTTCACTAGCTATCAATAAAATCTGTTGCTAATTTAAAAATAATAGAACATAAAACCAGAGTATATGAAGTTACAGTGAGTGCTGAAGTAAAAGAAGTTTTTAAGCTTGACATAATTTCCTATTCATTCTTTCACTTGCCTTACGATAGGGAAATGAGGAATTGGTATGTATTACTTCCGTGAGCCAGAAAATACTTCATAAAAACCAGTCAAAATTAATGAACTTTTATTTCTCTTATGGGTAGTGTTCTGTTCCTCTTAGAACTTTTATTTTTTCTTTGATTCCTAGTAAGCCATCTCTGGAAGAGTTTTTCTTTTGGCACTTTTGCACGCTTCAGTGTCAGTGGTTTGGGGTCTAAAATGGGTTTCTGGAGAACTCGTGTGTTCTGCTACCTCCAGAAATACATGGTGGGAGGTAAATTATGGGAGAGATTTCTGCCAGAATCGTGACTAAGCCTCATGATAATGCACAATCCCAGTCTCGAACATTTAACAGAAATCTTTGTGGCATAGCTAAGTGGTTTTTGTTTGGTTTGGGTTTTTTGTCATCCATTGTAATAAAGCTTTTTCATAGCCTAGAAATGGAGGATATTCAGCTCTCTAAGTAGCTATACCAATTCTGTTTTCTTGTCACTCAGATATCTAACTATAGGGGGAAAAATCCTACTTTTTTGTTAGCTAATTGTATGATCGCATTGATTACATGGAGAGAAAGCTGCAACACGAAGGTCCTTTCCAAGCCAAACCATTCTGTGATTCTATGAAAAATTCAGACCTTTGGATCTTCATGAAGCATTTATAGAACCTAGGTTGCAAAGTTGGATAGCGTGTTGATTCCATTTTACAGCTAATGTTCAGTTTCTAAATTGTTCTTCAGATATATTGGGAAGTGATCTTTATGTGTGTTTGGGGGGAAAAAAATCTACAATATTTTTCAAGTGCAGAGCAAAGGTAGTTAGGTATTGATTTCTTTTGCAAAGTGAACTGTCAGTATTTGACTTCACTGGTGTAAAAATCTTATTCAGTTTAATAGCTGTGGTAATGTTTATAAGTGATGAATGGTAACGGTATGAAAATGTGGCTTCTAGGTGTGCTGTTGTCTTGGTGCTACTAATTAGATGTGACATTGAGCTGCTATTTCACTGCCTGGCAGTGACTTGTGCCCTATAACTATAAACAAATTGATTTGATGTGATGTGTTCAACAAAATAACTAGAAATAGATGTATTGTTGTGGAAATCTTTACTGGTTATATAGTTGTGTGTCTATACTGCAGTGTTTTGTCCAGAACTTAATTGAAAACAAAGTGTGGTTTGGCTGCCTTTCTCTGTAGAGAAAGATCATTATGTACAAAACCTTGGCCGCCTTACAGTAATTATTTGGAATAAGCTAGATACAAATCCCTATCTTTTCTGGTCTTGGCAACATAGATTTTTCAGAAGAAAACTGATCTTCTGGTTTTACCAGGCACAGGGTGGGGTTTGGGGGTTTTATCTAACAGGAACTTAATTTTGATGCAGACGGATCTTCTATTTAATCTCTGAAGAGCTGTTACAATGACGAATCATTTTACTACATCTGCTTTAGTTCCTCTGGGTTTAGCTAGTTCTGTGGGAATGTAGGAGTCTGAAAAATGATGGGGTCATGCAGGATATTATTCAGGCTTGTGCTTTTCTTTAATAGCCATCTAGCCATTAATATGGATGAGAAATGTTAACAGTCGTCAAGAAGATAGTATATTTATGTGGTGTAGAAATAACAAACTGTGTTCACTTAAGTCCTATGATATTTCAAATTGTATAATTACATTGGTTCTAGGTACGTGTGAAGTCCCTCTTGCTTAGACAATGTTATTGATAAGACTGTAATTTGTATTACCCAAAATTGTAATGGTTTGTTTGTAAGGGTATATATATGTAAAAGTCTTTTACATATTTTCGCACACTCTTGTATAAGTAACTGTTTAAATATGTCGCATCTTTAATAAGGCAAATGACACTGCTTGATTTCCTCAACTTTGGTACAAAGTTTAATCTGATAATCCTGTTAGAGCTGAGGGTAGCATAAGCTGAGGGTAGCATGCTTATGCTACCAAGTAGCACCAAGACAACAGCTCTCCCCCAGGCTGCAGGGCTGGGGGAGAGCCGGGAGGACCAGTGCTGTGCCTGCTGCTTCGGCCTCTCCTGGGGCTGCCGCTGCTTCTGGCAGCACTGAGCTCTTCCTCAGAGCAGTGATTGTGCTCCCATCTCAAATCCCAGCATTTTGCTGAAGATTCCTCCAAGTAAATACTCTGGCAAGGAGTATTTATGAAGCTCCTGCTCATTTCAGAAGATGCACTGTACTCCAGAGGTAACTCTGCAGTTAGCATCGCTGTTGCTCTAAAGAAAACACTTCTGCTCCAGAATAAAATCACCCTATAAATTATGCACTTACTCTTTCCATCAACACTTTTCCTTCAGAAATGTAACTTTTAAGCCCTTTAAAATGTGACTTTTAAGCCCACTAGTGAGATCTAAGAGTTATGACTTGTTTGCATTAGAAAGTAGTATTGCGTGTTTTATTTCCATGGAAACTGGCATCTGTGATGCAGGTTACTGTAATTACAGTGGATAATAACTTTTCATGTTTTTAGTTTTGATGGCAATATCCATATCAGTAATCAGGTGGTTAATGCTGCTGGGTGCGATAGAATTGTCAAGCAGTTTCTCTTCGTGGAGAAGAAAACTCTTCACTGTGAATATTAGTTCCATTATAAAGAACTTTTACCTGATAATCTAATATTTTTAATTTATTACATGAAGATTACTAGTAACTGTTTTGTCACAATTAATTAGGTACTTCCAAGATAAATATAAGTAATTACTAGCTGGTTTAGATGGTTTGCTTTTAATGTATACACTTGAATGTTTTTCTTTTTTTTTTTTGCTTCCATCTGAGAGATCATTGAAACCCTGCGTTGACCTCTCTCTCCTGTGCACATATTCACAGTGCATAAACTCTTATGTTCTCATTGATCTCCTTTATCTGTAACTTGCATTGTAGCGATTCATAACAAATTTATACAAAGAAACCATTAACTAGGTAAACTTTTTTATTGGTTTGGTGTCACACATGGTATTATTAATGAACTTTCTCTGTTCTTTTTACTATCCAGTTTCAGTAACCTTACTTCAGTATTTTCTATTAGACTACCTGAGCTTTTTACAAAATATTTATATGATGACTGAGTCATGCTTAAGCAATATTGGAGGAAGCCTTTTTTCTATCAGAGAAAAAAAAAAAAAAATCCATATTTCCATTTTTTTTATGGCCAAAGGAAATCATCACAGTTGGGTTTAATAAAGACTAAAAGGATGTCAGTGAGTAAGAGCACTTAAAGAAGAGCTACACTGGTGTTTGTACTAAATTGCTCTCCAAAGAAGAGCTCCACATAAAACTGAAGGTCTGCATTTTACCTGCTTCTGACACTTTGAAGTTAAATGCAGGTTTTCTGCTGCCTTGTTTGTCTTGAACTCCTCCATTCAACTCCTGTAATTGCTGTTTAGTAAGAATGCCTCAGCGATTCATGATAATTGCTAAACAGTTTTCTTTCTGCACGTCGCTAACCTGTTTCACTGTACAGTTGGAAGGTACACTTTTTTAGTAGTAGCTTGGTCAAAGAGTACCTGCAATGTGTCAGAAGTACTGAGGAAAATAAGATGTAACTCATATTTTGCTCAGTAACTAGCCTGTTCTGGGTTTTGCTGATGTCAAATGTTTTTAATGCTCATCAGGCAGACATGCAGATGTTTAACTTCACTACCATGAATTGTCACATTTATTTCAGACAAATAGTGCATGCTGGTGAAGTCAGACATGTGCGTAACATTTGCAGTACTGTGGCCTTAATGAATTACTACTAAATGAATTATTATATGATCTTGGTCCAATATGTAATTCACTTCAGAATGAAATTACCATCATACTTATGGTTTTTGGGTTTTATAAGATGTCAAGTAGAACAGAAAATAATGAGGCCCATTACCTTGCTATATAAGATGACGAGTAAAAAAAATCTCAAGAAATTTATCCATAAATATGCTTCTTCCTAAAAGTAAAAAACAAAACAAAACAAAAAAACCCCAAAACAAACCCACAAAAAATCCAAAACAAACCAAAAAAAACCCACCACATGAAAACTGTAACCTTCATCCAAGATAGTTGTGTCTCCCCATGCACAGACCACAATTCACATAGCTGGAAAAATTAACAGCAAAAGGTCTAACATCTCACGTCCATTTTTTCACTGTTTTATTGTCATTAAAAATTTGTTGTTCCTAACATCGCACAAAAACCAAAGCTGGTGACTATTCCAGACCTCGCTAAGAAAGCAGAGGTAGTGAGTCCATTGCTTATAAGCCTGATTTCTCTTTCTGTGACACATTTGCTGTACAGACTTTTTCATTGATGTTTAAATAGAAAGTGTGTGTCACACTTAATTTTTTTTAATTATTTTTTTCTATTTTATTAATTGGGGTGGCTGAAATGTGACATACCCATTAATGGGAAATTCTGTCCTTTAAAAACTGCTTCCAGTATAGCTTGGAGAAAATTCTGTGTTATGCTTAAAGATGCTTGAAATGGACAAGAAGACATTAAGAAACGGTGGAGAATAGTAAAAATTGTAGATAGATGCTCTCAAAGCAACTGTAAGTAGTTCCACGCTGCAGTACAGCGCTATAATATTGATATAGCTGAAATAACTCAGCAGTACTGACACCTCTGCTAAGACGTGGTGCTGTCTCGACATCAAACTCGGAGTGGGCTAATTCATCTTGTGCTGACTACTTTGAAATCAGAATACAGAGTAACAGGTTTAAAGTCAGCGAATGCATTTCTGTGTTTTAGTCACAGGAGAGCATAAGAACTGATTACTTACTGGCCATTTCCAGATGCCAGTAAATGTAAGAAGTCTTTTGAAGGCAAAGGTGTTTCATGTGTGTGTTTGGGGGTTTTTGGTTGGTTGGTTTCGTTTTTTATTGCTCTTAGCAAAGGTGAGAAGAAATGGGAAAGTGGTGTGTAGGTCATGTACATCATCTGCTGAGTGCGAGAACAGTAACCACAATTTAAAAAAAACCAAAACCAAACAAACAAACAACAAACAAAAAAAACCCACCCCAAAAAAAACCAACAAAAAACCCAAACCAAACAAAAAACCCCCAACTTTTTCTGGAGCCGAGTTTTTCACACCGTAAAAAAGGTCTTTAAAAGGTCCAGTGCCATTAGGACTCCAGCGTTTCTTTCTTAACTTCTCTCTGAATGCTTTATTTTGTAGCATTTGAACTTAAACTGTACCTTTTGAAAAGGCTGTGTAATTTCTCTGCTTTAATCAGTGGTCGGAGCTCCCTTTGAGAAGTCGGTGGCAGTCACACTAAACTTGTAGAGATACTCGTGGTGGTGGATGAATGCCTGAGTCAATCCATTCTGTTAGAACTGGGTAATTTATAAAATTCCTTTCAAGGAAGCATGAAGAGTGCACAAGCTAATGACTTTAGTATCTGTTCAGTGACACCCAGAAAGGCACAAAGGTGTAGCCAGTCCCGTAAAGCGATGTACAGTATGGATGATCAGTAGTGCCATCGGTACCTGATTTGCCAGTTAATAATTGGTGTTTTAGTTGGTTATGTATACTCCAAATATATATACATATAAAAAAAATGCAGTAATTGCAAACCTGACAATATTGAATAAAACTAAACAAGCTGAAGAACATATTTTCTGATATTGCAAATATTTGTACTAGAAAAATTGCGTGAATATTCATTCTCAAGATGATTTTGAGTGTTGGCTGATTCCATTGTTTTACTGATGAAGACGTTTTCAAGACAGAATGCATTGTTCAGAGGTTTTTGGTGTGAAAGGTGGTCAACATAAAAGGCTTACTTTTTTTAGTGGATGACAGATTAAGCAAGTGAACGACTGCTGAGGACAGCTATGTGAGTATGGAAAAACCTCTCTAGAGTCATAGGTTTTCAGAGCAGAGTAAGAGCTGCAGTGAAGGAAAGCAGAACACTGGGTAAAGCAAAAAGCAAGTAATTAAATTTGTCAAAAATTTGAACAATGAGCCTCGTCCAGAAACCCACTGCAAACACTACAGTGAACATTGGGTAGAGGCAAGGGATGGTTTAACTATCAAACTAAGTGGTATAGGATGGATTAAGAAAATGTGGTTATGCACCTAAATAAATTCCATAATATCCTAGTGGAGACAGATTTCTGGTAAAATTTCCGTATTTTTGTATTCACTGTAACTCAGTCCTGTTTGCCATGAAGTTTTATTTTTATTGGTGGTATCTACGTATGGTGAAAGCTCATTCTGCAGTTATTAGCTTTTCCAAACTTGTTTTGGTTTTGCATGTTAAGTTTTTAATGGTTTTATCGAACTTCTTCCAAGCAAAATGGGCAGAAGAATCTCTTTTTGGCAGTTGCTCAGTTGTGTACTGTAAAATGAATTGTGCAAGAACAGTAATTTGGATCTTCAGGATTGCTGTTCGGCAAATGAATTTTTTTCATAAGCAGCAGATACTTTCCTTTTAATTTCTTATTGAAAGTTTTATTCATAGATATTTTTTAAAATGTTTAAAAATATTTATAAATTAAGTTACTTTGAAAAAACAAACCAAAAAAACCCCCCACCCTACCCCTCATTTTAGTATATCTAGAACAAATACATGTTCATTCAACATATTTGTCTAATATGTTTTGGCAGGATATTAAAAAAAATGGGGGCGACACAAATCAACATGTTTGAAATTAACTGAATCAATGTAAACCTGGGAATAGGGGGAAAAAATACGTGAAAACTTTAACCAAGTCTGATATTAAAGGTGTATCTTTCTTTGGTATGGAGGAAGCATCACATAGCAAGAAAAAGTATGTTAATTATTGTCGTAGAAGTCTCGATACAGGTTTTGGAACAGTAACAACTTTAGATTTTAAGATTTAGCCTCAATTATGGAAACAATAAAAGTCAGGTTTTTATTCAAGCAGTCTTAGGAAACACATTTTATGAACGATTTGAAAAAATTAATCCACAAATCAGTAAACTAATTTCCAAGTTTGTAAATGTGTTTCCTAGTGTATGCTCATCTCTTAGAATACAGCATTGCTTCTAGCTTGATGTATATTGATGTTTTAAGTAGAATGTGATAAGTAGAATATGATCTTTTGTGTTAGCTTACCTTCAGCCTTTTTCTTAATAGTGGTTTGTAATTAATGCCTGTTTCTAGTGGGGAGGAAAATAAATATTAAAGAGTCAATTTTCTATGTAGAGTTAATTTTATTACAGAGATTACTTCCTTTCTTTTCATTGTTTGTCTAGTATAGACATGTGTATAGTCTAGTTATTCTATACATACTAATGTAGCTTTTTTCTTTTTTTTTTTTTTTAATTTTCT
>VYZW01005882.1:0-11933 GCA_013401315.1 Balaeniceps rex | reverse complement strand
CCCCCTGCTCAAGCAGGGCCACCTAGAGCTGGCTGCCCAGGACCATGTCCAGACAGCTTTTGAATATCTCCAAGAATGGAGACTCCACAACCTCCCTGGGCAACCTGTGCCAGTGCTTAGTCACCCTCACAGTAAAAACAAAAGTGTTTCCTGATGTTCAGCAGGAACTTTTTGTGTTTCGGTTTGTGCCCATGGCCTCTGGTCCTGTCACTGGACACCACTGAAAAGAGCCTGGCTCCATCTCCTTTACCCCCTCTCATCAGATAGTTATACACTTTGATAAGATCCCCGAGACCTCTCTTCTCAAGAGTCCCAGCTCTCTCAGCTTTTCCTCACAGGAGAGTTGCTCCAGTCCATCATCTTCATAGCCCTTCAGTGAACTCTCTCCAGCATGTCCGTGTCTGTTTTGTACTGGGCACCCAGAACTGGAGATAATCCTCCAGGTGTGGCCTCACCAGTACTGAACAGAGGGGAAGGATCACCTCCCTTGACCTGCTGGCAATGCTCCTCCTAATGCAGCTCAGGATACTTTTAGTCGTCTTTGCTACAAGAGTACACTGTTGGCTCATGTTTAGCCCGGCATCTGCCGGGTCCTTTTCTGCCAAGCTGCTTTCCAGCCAGTCAGTCCCCAGCATATACTGGTGCATGGTGGTGTTCCTCCCCAGGTACAGGACACTGCATTTTTCCTTACTGAACTTCATGAGGTTCCTGTCAGCCCATTTCTCCCGCCTGTCAAGGTCCCTCTGGATGGCAGCACAACCCCCTGGTGTATCAGCCACTCCTCCCAGTTTTGTGTCATCTGCAAGCTTGCTGTGGGTACGCTCTGCCCCATCATCCAGATCATTAATGAAGATGTTGGACAGGATTGGACCCAGCTACTGCTAGTAACTGGCCTCCAACTAGACTTCATGCCACTGGGCCCAGCCATTCAGCCAGTTCTCAGTCCATCTCACTGTCTACTTATCTAGCCCATACCCCATCAGCTTCACTGTGAGGATCTTATGGGAGACAGTANCCTGTCACTGGACACCACTGAAAAGAGCCTGGCTCCATCTCCTTTACCCCCTCTCATCAGATAGTTATACACTTTGATAAGATCCCCGAGACCTCTCTTCTCAAGAGTCCCAGCTCTCTCAGCTTTTCCTCACAGGAGAGTTGCTCCAGTCCATCATCTTCATAGCCCTTCAGTGAACTCTCTCCAGCATGTCCGTGTCTGTTTTGTACTGGGCACCCAGAACTGGAGATAATCCTCCAGGTGTGGCCTCACCAGTACTGAANCTGAAGTCTAGGTAGACAATATCCACTGCTCTCCCTCATCTATGAACCATCACAGAAGGTTGTCAGGGTTGGTCAAGCATGACATCCCATTGGTGAATCCATGCAGACTACTCTTGATCACCTTCCTGTGCCTGGAAATAGTTTCCAGGATGAGTTGTTCCATCACTCTCCCACAGATCAAGGTGAGTGTGACCAGCCTGTAGTTCCCTGGGTCCTCCTTCTTGCCCGCTAATGTAAGGGAGTGGGAAGAGTGTGATGCTACTCTTTTCAAGAAAAAGCTGACAAGCGTCTGGCATCTACACTGTGTTCTAAAGCGGGGAATGCTAGATCCAGCCATACAAAGAGCCAGCACAGCCCTCAACAACATTACATTGCTAATTTGAAGACTTCAGTGCCATGTAAAGAATGTACAGACTTCAGGCTGAACTCCCCCAAAAGTGAATACTTTTCCCTCTACAGGAACAAAAATCTATGACATAAAGGCATGTAGCAGACCTCAGGAAAAAGGAACTTTACGTGCTGATTAGGTCATAGTATGAAAGGCCAACACACAAACAGGAAAATATATAGAAAGTTAAATAATTCAGAAAAGGTATCTTTCATTTGAGAGCTATGCCTTTTTTGAAAGCAGTTGGTCTGGAGTTTGAAATAAAATCAGACTTTCCCCTGAACTGCCTCCCTCCCCCATTAGTTGATTAATTTTCCTCAAAGCATTTGGACATAGCTGAACTCCAATAGTTGAATCAGCTACCAAATAAACATGTCGCATTGTCCTTAGGCTGAGCTGCTGCATCTTGTAATAATATTGAAGTTGAAGTCTATTCAGTGTAAGGATTATTAATAATTTCTTTTATTAACATTCCTTTGGCTGAACTATTTGGGGGTCAGCTAAAAAAGTTTTCTTCAGTAAGAAGAGATTCTGGAAGAAACGAGTGTTCCAAGAGTGTCCTTTTCTTTCAAGCCTATCAGTTTAGGAGGCAAACCCAGTGCAAACAAAGAAAAATAAATTATGATCAGTTGGATATTTTAATTTCTGTTATTAACAAACCAGAATTACAATATGTGACAGTTTTTTTTTTTTTTACTTGTAATTCCAGACCAAAAATATGCTTTAAATATTTTTCTCAGGTACCTGAATTAGCAGATTCTATCAGTAACTTATCAGTTTAAATAGATGCATTTCTTTGAATCCACTTGGAAATGCGCACACAATCAGCCGCTGCTAGGAAAATATTTATTATTTGTGAGGTGCAGCTATAAACAATTGTGCAACTATTTCTGCAGCTTTATTGATTACCATCAAAGATGACAGCTTCATGCATCAAAGTAAGGAGAGTGAAGTGCTGCCCTGTTTTCTGTTTGCACCAGAAGAATACCACTCAGCATTGTCTAACTGGGATCATTATCTGACTGGCAGTAAAAAAGCTAGATAAGTCATAAAATATGCTTGGAAGGACCTAACGCAATGCCCCTTCACATCAGTGGAAAACCTTACTTCTTCACTGAAGAACTTTAATCAACATCAAGTTTTATGTTCCATGTAACTCACTGCAAATCTAATCTGCATAGCATAATTATGGATGCTACCTTTACTGGTAAGCACCTAAACCCTAAAGTTTCAGTCACCCCTTCAGGAGAGAAATTACTCTCAAAACCAGTAGTCAGGACTTGACTAGAAGTTCAATGACCTCTGAGGGGCTAATACTACTCCTGGGATTCAGCATGTTCCCACTGACTTATGCACAGAAAGGTTATGCTGCCATGAACCGAAAAGAAAGCGGCAGCCTACCCACTTAAACAGATCCCTACAGCTGCCACTGCACAGAAAGGATGCGGTAAAGGCGTAAGTAAACCAAAAATTGCTTGTGTGATGCATTCGCATTAACTGCAAAACCAACCTTTCCCAAGAAAGCCCTCATTAAGTACTGGAGACAAGCCAGACAATAAATGAAGCATTTCTATTAAATTTTCAGTCACTGATTCATTTCTATTGGCTGCAAAGTTGTTTGTTTAAAGATGTTTCATTCCCACCATGCATTTAAAGTAAACAGGTACACAAAATGCTTTAGGACTTCATCCTTTCCCCCTGCTCTCTCCCCCCCTTCCCCCAGTTCTAAAGCTTCTCCCAGCAGCTTGCAAATGGAGTGTCCTTCTACCACTGTATGTACACACCAATTCCCTTCTTCCAGCAGAACCGCACACAAGCGTAAGCCATGCACATTGGTTCAGCACTGAAAGCAGAAGGAAACGGTGACTTGGACTTCCTGGCCTCAGCATTTCCGAAGGGGTTGATTTTACTGGCAGGTGTCCACATACCATATCCCCCACATCAATTAATTTATCATGGGGATTTTGTTTGCTTGTTTTTGAGCAAAAGAGAATGAAAGCATTTGCTTGGGGAAGAAAAAACACTAGGTACAGTCTCCAGAAATGGTCCATTTTCAGCCAATTCAGCTTAATTTATGATACAAGGAGTCTGTAGTAAGCAAGTGGATATTAGTGAAAAAGTAAAATGACCACAATGAATCACTTAATACATCTGCATATGAAGTGGGAAAAGCATTCCTTTGACAGTTACTACAGTTCTGTTAAAGCAATGCAGGCTGCTCAAGGTAAGCCTATGCCACAGAATAAAGCACCACAGTACCTAAAGCAAGCTCCAGCTCCACGCCAGCCCTGCACACTCTGCCCCACACCTCCCAGCAGAGGTTGCAGCTAAAACCTCACATCGGCAGTACAACAGCTAAGGGTCTGCCTGGGTGAGTAGCTGCTGCCTCTCAGCCGCCGTGGTGGTAGCCCTTTCCCATCCTGGGGACAGCACAGCCTCCCTATGCACGGGAAGACTTGCGCTAGGTTTCTTTGCTCTGCCATGCCCACAGTGCCTCAGTGGGGTATTTTCAAGACAAAAATCCCAGTCACCTTTAGCCCATGTGAGACTGTACTGCAACTTGAAGGAATGGTCCTCGCTTTTTGCCCTGCCCATAGCTTTGGATATCCTGTTCTTCCTCTGCTCCCCCATTTTGCACCAGCACCACTAATCTTCTAACTACACAATAATCAGATCAGCAGACTAATCAAGCTAAAAGCTAGTTTTCAGCCAAGCTCAGGGAGCTGATCTGAGTCATAGCACAGCTTCAAGAACACCCAAGTAGATATGGGCTTGTTGGGAACATTAGCTGAGCGCAGGCAGAAGAACTGCTCCTTTTGGCAGCAGATTGTAGTTCAGTCTGGATAAGCTGACTGTGAAGCCACATTCTCAGTCAAACACTTTTTAACTCAGCTCCAACAGCTGTAGCCACAGAGCAACATACACTTAGCCAGTAGGTTGCAAAGCTCCCTGGACTAAGGACCATGTTTTCACATATCTTTGTGCTACTCCCAGAACCAAAAGGCACCCCAGCTCAAGCGACATTCTTGAGTCATCCCAGCTTTTAAACACTAAATTATTATAATCACCATCCTAGATCCATGCTGATCATGCCACGTCAGATTCCAACTCTTTCTCCTGTGCAGAAAACAGGAATATGTTTCAGGAGCATGTTTCGCTCCCAAGCGTACCCTGTGCCCAATGGCCAAGATCTTGGTTCTTTTCCCTCTGAACCCTATTATGGCTTTCTACCATCTGCTGCCTCTGTGACAGATGCTTGTATAACTGACAGATCAAGCTAATATAAGATATCAACACACCCATATGCTCCAACCATTCCAAGTTTAGTACTCCTATTGTATGCAAGGCCTAAATATAGTAAGACAAAACAAAAACATCTTTCATGTTGAGGGCATTATTAGGAGATTAAAAGCATCATTTCCAACTCTGTAGCAATCCCCTCCCTCAAAACAAGGATACTGAGCTCTGACAAGCAACACAATTGAGCTTAACTCCGTTTACCAGCATGGGTACAAACCCAGCATGCTATGGAAGCTCACTGTCGGAGAGCAGCACACTGTAGACAAGACCAGCTCAGGTGGGGAGGGGATTGCCATATTTTCTACGCCTGTAGGCCAGGAGCAGACGTTCCTCATCTTGCTCAACAGAGCAAAGCTGGCCTCTTTTCCAGGGCTCCAGGGACCAACATGGGCAAAAAAAAATTCTGTTCTCCTCCCCCAAAGCCACAAGGCTCCTATGTCCTAACTGACAGTGAAATCAGGGAAAAGAAACCCTTTGCAGACTGAAGAACACCCAGCAGCCACAAAACCTACTGTTTCTGTAGAGCTTTTCACCTTGAAGTAACTCAGAGTGCTTTATGTACTGCAAGTAGCTGCCATATCACCCACCACAGAAACCCAGCTACCCATCTGGTGAGAGGTGGCAGATGCTTAAGTAGGCTATCAGGTGAAAAAATACTTTAAGCATGGAAGTGGAACATACCACTGAGAAATAGTATCATGGGGGAAGGGAGAGGCACATTTAATTAGGGGAAATATAAATACCCACGCTGGACTTCAGCCAGCTACTCTAACTTGAGAAGCCTGTAAACCACAAGGAGCCAAAACCTTCATTTTTTTGTCTCATATAAAAGCCATTGACAACGCAAATATTACACTGTCTTCTGGTACCACTGCAATGCACAGATGCAGACTGCATCTGATGAGCCAGAGCTACTGATACCATAACCTCTTCCTTCCAGGTTTCACTTAGGAGTCTCCTGTCCAGGCACTGTCTATTTTACAATATGACTTGTTTTGTGAATTAAAGTGCAACCCAAAGATCTCACACTGTTTTTGCAGTTCTGCTTACTACAAACAAAACTGACTAGCCTCTTCTGACTCCATATTTAAGTCCCACTGAAGACAATGACTAAACTTCAGGGAGCTTCAGAGTACACCCCAAAGGGTGGAATACCTATCTCCAACAACAGAGAGTTGGCTAAAAAGCTAGATGCTATGCACCATCCACCACAAAATCCTTCCATGCCTGCCTGTTCCTTAAACTGTAAAGCACAGCCATGCCAACTGAAAGAGGGAGTCTATTATGCCTGTAAACTAAAGAATTATGTCTCTTATTTTATTACAGCTTTCCCCCTTCTGCATTTTGACATAAGTTAACAAGAATGAAGACATCTATACCCCAGTTCTATGAGTACTCCTATGCTCAAAACAGATCATTGGTCTCAAGCACCAAGAGCAAGGGCAGAACAAGCTACAAGGCAAGAGCAACTGCAACACAGGCAATTGCCCTCACCAACCAGGGCACAGTGCCATAGCACCCCAGCAGGGCCACCATAGTGACAGGGACCAGTTCCATTGACATTCCCATAAAAGATGGGGTAAGAAGTCAGGTCTAAAGTCAATCCATGGAGACCAGTGAAAAACAGCAGGAGATGGGCCCAGAGACAGGACTATAACATGCATGAAGTCTGTACAGAAGATTACACCAGAGAGAGTATTGAAGAAAAAATAGGAAACAAAATACCTAATACCTAGCTTCGAGACTCATCTAGGGGAGATAGCCAGAGACAAAGCTACCTACAGCATACATCCAAAATTGATCCAAGAAAGCCAGTCAGTAAGCCAGGACAGCAAAAGACAAGGTGCAAGCATACCTACAACATAAGTCAGACTGAGCCTAGATACTCCCAGCCAGAGCTTAAATGGAGCTCCTGAGGCAATGGGTATCAGCGGTGTTGTTGATGCCTCAGGTGAAACTGATCAGGGCAATTAAGTCCTATTAGTGCCCTGAGGATCATGACACCAAGCCCAGAGGGTAGCTGGAAATTGTAAACAAAGACACAGAGAAAGGGTAGGCAAAACTCCTGTCTCATGTTCAACACATCAAAACCTTTAGATAGCTGATAGCCATAGGATACAAACCCCATACCTCAGAGAGTCAACACAGAGACAGAGAGAGAAGCTTCCAGAGAGCTTAAGACAGGAATGGCAAATGCATGGGGGAAAAAACTGGTCTGGATATAGAGCAGGATCCAACGGTGACTTGATAACAGTGGTCTCACAGGCATCTGCTTTCTGCTGTCTCCCCAAGTCATCCAAACTACTTAACAGTTCCCAGCTTGAAACAGCCCTGCTGTTGCTTATATGACCTATCTCCAGCACTGAAGCCTCACTCAGACATCTTGAAAGCTACATGTACTTCAAAAAATCAGCAGCTGGCCACTGTGGGTGGTGGAACATAACCCTAGTATTAGCAACACCAAACATTATCAAAGAATTTGGGTCCCAAAAATGACTAGGAAAAGGACATAAGAATGGCTCACCAAAACACAACTGTTTTGAGAGATGGCCAGAGTTTCAACAAGTAAGATGTGAAAAGTATCATGCTCATGCTCCATTTAGGAGGGGAGGAAGAGGACAATTGAAGTTCAGTGCTGTAGAGAGTATCTAAGTGATGTGCTGAGATAAATCATCACTGGAGAAGCTGTAACTACAAGGTGCCATAGTCAGAACAAAGGTGGAAGGGATCTCTGGAGGTCTACAGTTCAATCCAAAGTAGGGCTATCTTCAAAGCTACATCAGGTTGCTCAAGGCCCTCAGATCTTCTCCTATTTTGCAAACTCCCACTGACATGACTTCCCAGTCAGGAAAGAAAGAGGATAGGGCTAGATATTCCAAATTGCCACCCTTTTTTGTGTGCCTCAGTGTTAGCCACCCAGCTTGAGACACAGAGAGTGGGATTTTCATGCCTGTTCAATAGCTTGAATCCCACTCTCCTCTGGAGGTGCCAGAGGCAGCAAAGGGAGAAGATAAGGGTGAGAAGATTGTTAAAAACTCTGTTCATTAATACTATCAGAATAAACACAGTAGCAAAAACCATTGACCTCACTTTGGACATTTTCACAAAAGTATTTATTTTTAGCCAATTAAAACCCAGAGAATGCCTTTTAAAAAAGGAGGTGAAGATTTTTCCATTTCCAGACAAGCTATCCTGCAGCAATATCTGCTCTTCTCTAACTGATCCCACTTTATTTTTCAAACTGAATAATAAATATTTGCTAGCCTAAGGAAGTGCTGAAGATCACCACTGTCAAACTGCATACTGCTATAACTCCACTGAAGGATTTCATCTCAGTGCAATTTCCTTGTGAAAGCACAAACTTTTCAGCAGGCAAAACAAGCTGTGAACATACTGTCAAGAAAACTTTTCAAAAGGCGTTCTTCAGAGCAGTTACAGAACGCTGACGCAAATACTTGCAACAGCCTCACAGAAAGTCATGCACAGCTTTTGTGCCAATATTTTTTTCCACTGGAAAATGCAGGTATTTGATCTGTTTCAGTAGTTTTACTGATGCATGTGTAAAACACAAATTCAGTTAACGGAGTCCTCAGCTGTTACTGGTATGAATAATTTTTAAATGACCCAGGCCCTTTCCTTCCCCATGAATTTTGTTTTATGTAAAACTTTTTTTTTTTCCCCCTGCTTTGGGAAGGTCAGTCCAAGAAAATCTAGTTCCCATCCAGATCAACATTTCAATAACTTCTACGGCATTTGGTCAGTAGGCACTTATATAATAATATATATTATCCAGGATTCACACTTGCATGACCATTGCCTGAGCTCCTCCAGGAGTGAGACTGGAGTCAGGCTTATGAACAGGCCAGGAAGAACAGTGAGTTAGTTCTTTGGCAACTTTGCATATAATGCGACAATAATTGATACATTGTGGATTTTTAAATATTCAATTAAGACTCGGGACTGAACAGCAATTGCAGCAGGGCTCTATGGGGACCATGCACATAAATGAGATAGATGAATTTGTGTTCCCATGGTAACGTTCTAAACAAATCATTACATTATGTCTATCAAATACTTCCAAGGACATTCGCAAATGATAATGGGGAGAAATCTTTTGGCTCAAGGAATGGATACAGCATCGTCTCCTTTCTATGTTCTTGTGATATCTCCATGGTACCTGGGCATCCTCCCACTGTAAACTCAGAGATGTGACTGCTGTCTGCGACCTCTTTCCCAGAATGACCATAGGAAAGCAGAAGTCAGCTCCTTTTCCCCAAAGGAGTCTAGTGGGAAAACACAAATGTAAGACTGATCAACCCCGTGCATTGAAGGGCTTGATTCAGAGACGCTTACAGACTGAGATGAAATGGGATGGCAAAGAAGGAAAGCACAGCCATTGGGACCATGACAGACCCATGCTGAGCTGCTCCAGTTAAGTGATTTCCTGAACGAGGGCCACTATGCTTAGCCCTTTCCACACAAGGGTGAGACAGTGATTCCACAGGCAGCGAGAAGCATTTAAGCCCTCTCTAGTTTGAGGACAAGTTGAGGCTGGAATGAAAGGCTTTTAGCTGTTCTGTGGTCCCAGTACAGCACTGGCAGCAATGGAGGGGCTACACTGGTGCTGTGCCCTCTCTCTAGTGGCAACGTGAAGACATTTCACCGCCTTAGCTTGTGTCATCTCTGGATACCCTGGTGCATTCAAACGGGGTTGTCAAGAACCATGGTCTCTTCCCAAAGACAAATGTCTCCCTACAATTTTAGTTCTATCCTGCTTGCTCCTCTTTCTCAGCTCAGCTATAGTAAGAACTCCCACCACAGCAGAGGTGACCGCTGTTCCCCATACACACAAACACAGCAGCAGTAAAATACCTGGTACCAGACCACAGTCATTTCACCCAGCTTAGGAACACAAACTGCACATGCTGGAATAAAACACCAAAGTTAGAAGAAAGCAGCAGCTTCTCCCCAGTGTATGAATATGGCAGAAAGCATTGACATACCTCTTCTGTATCATAAAAAAACCTCTCTTCCTTCTGTGCTGCTACAGTCCCTGCGCTAAAGTAGTTTGCACAAACTAAGCCACAGCCTCTCTGCACCAGAAGAAACTGGATGATGCACAGCACTGAAGTCCTAAGCATTCACCTGTGCCTTCAACCCTAGCACTTCCCACAGCGTAATCTTTCTCCTGCAAATCATCTGCAGAGGCTGCTTCATTACTGGCATACAAAGGATAGGCAAGGTGATTTCTGAGCTACAAACCGCAGCTCTGCTAGTCTCAGAAGAATCTGTGTTGTCTTGCTCTCCCTTATCTCTTTCTACTCATGTAGCACATATTCTCAACACAAAAGTGTCAGCTGGAAGTGACCTCTAGAGGTGTACTGGGTTTTGGCTGGGATAGAGTTAATTTTCTTCAAAGTAGCTTGTATGAGGCTGTGTTTTGGATTTGTGCTGGAAACAGTGTTGATAACATAGGAATGTTTTAGTTGTTGCTGAGCGGTACTTACGAAGCGTTAAGGCCTTTTCTGCTTCTCACACCACCCCACCAGTGAGCAGGCTGGGGGTACACAAGAAGTTGGGAGGGGACACAGCTGGGACAGCTGACCCCAACTGACCAAAGGGATATCCCATACCATATGACGTCATGCTCAGCATATAAAGCTGGGGGAAAGAAGGAGGAAGGGGAGGACATTCGTAGTGATGGCGTTTGTCTTCCCAAGTAGCCATTACACATGATGGAGCCCTGCTTTCCTGGGGATGGCTGAACACCTGCCTGCCAATGGGAAATAGTGAATGAATTCCTTGTTTTGCTTTGCTTGCATGCACAGCATTTGCTTAACCTATTAAACTGTCTTTATCTCAATCCACGAGTTTTCTCACTTTTACTCTTCCGATTCTCTCCCCCGTCCCACCAGGGGGGGAGTGAGCGAGCGGCTGTGTGGGGCTGAGCTGCCTACTGGGACTAAACCATGACAAGAGGTCATCTAGACCAACCTCCTGCTTAGAGCAAAATTATTACCAATGCTAGATCAGGTCAGCTGCAGCTTCATCTAGCCAAATCTTGGAAATTTCAAAGGTTGGAGTTTCCAACACCTCTCCAGGTGACTTGTTCCATTGCTAAACTACCCACCTGGTGACTTTTTCCTAATGTCCAATCTGAACCTCAGTACTATCACTGGAGACCCCACACAGTGCTTTTTCTCCATGTCAGTATCATTCCTCTTTCAGATAGCTCCCATCCTTATCCATCAAACTCCAACACTAACACACACCACCTTGCCCTTGCATTTTCAAAGGTTTATATAGGACATACAGCTGTAAAGCTCCTGTTAAATATGACCTAATTTGGTTCCAAGTTTAGCATTACCAGAAGGACAGTTTCAGGGATGGGAATTTCACAGGTTTGTGACTGTGCAGTCATGTGTTTTTAAGAAATAGTTAGTATTCAAGTGCAACATTTTCAGTAAGGCACTGAAGAACAGGATGTTTCTGAAGTGGCCCGACTCTTGGGTACGTGAGCATCTATGTGATGTACTTTTACAGCCAGGTTCTCTACCCGGGCAGCAATATCTTGCCACAATGCAGCAGCCCAGATGGGTTTGCCTCTGCGCTGCCAGTTGCTCTGCTTCCATTGCTGCAACCACCCCCACAGGGCATTTGCCACCATCCATGAGTCACTATAGAGATAGAGCNTTTATTATACAGTGGGGCCTCCTCAGCACGTGTCACCTCCTCCTCTGGTGATATTCCAAAATCTTTGCCTTCTGGCCAGTCCCTGATTAATTCCAAGATTCCTGGGTGACTGGGGTTTCCTATCTGAGCCCATTGTGTGATCACTGTGACCCACTTACTCCACGTAGCATCAGTGGCATGATGTGTAGAGGGGCCCCTCCCTTTGAACATCCAGCCCAGGACCAGCAGTCAGGGAGCCAGGAGGAGCTGTGTTTCAGTACCAACCACTTCTGAA